>JAHWFP010252020.1:0-18946 GCA_023313725.1 Lithobius niger | reverse complement strand
TTTTAATGTAGGACTTACGTTACCGATCGCAAAGTTAACAAAAAATTAGGCAGAAAAAAGGAATCTTTAATGGTCACTCACAATTCTACACGCAACTTACTGGAATGCTTTTTATTACAAATTTTGATAAAAGTTCAATACCTATAGTGCAGCTTACTGAAGAAGACTTTAACTTTTCATAAGAAAACACGCCCTTTTCGCAACTACAAGTTGGAATCCCTTGAGACGGGAGGCTTCCTATTTCTTGCTGCAAAGGGGATTTCCGTAGCTCGGAAACTGAAAAGCTTATAGGTTTTTTATAGAATGTTTTATAGGAAGTTTAATAAACATGCTTTGACATTTTTCAAGACACGTGAAAAGTTTCAATGAAACAAAACTTATTTGTTGAATATTTCGCTTGAAACTTTTCATTGACACCATACTTTTCTTTCAAAGAAGGGGGTAGAAGCCAGATGAAGTCACACAGCAGTATTGTGTGCGCGGTGTATCTTGAGTCCTGGAAGTATTTTACGAGCGACTACGTTTTCCTGGAGGAAGCGGCTTTAATCGACGACCGCCATTGTTTTTTTAACCATCTTGGATATCAACAAGGTACTCTGCTACCAAAAACGTACAATCGATATCTGTGTTCGTTCTGCAGCGAACTCAAGATAGGCCGCGCACATTTTAGTCCTAGTTTGCTCCCTAAAGAGTTATGTTACACTTTGCATAAAAAACAATTAGTACCGGAAAGAACATTTTTTCTGATGAGTTTTAAGTAAGAGTGTAAAGGTTGAAACGAAAATCAACAACATTTCGGAAAATTCTTTTTTTCCATGCGCACCTTTAGTATGGTGGCGTTCAAAACTTCATAATGAAATTCCCTGATTTTTCTCGGTTTTCCAGACTAATACTGACATTTTTCCTGATTTTTCCTGGTCGAAGGAAGGTACAGTACAGGAGTGACCATGTTTTTTCACATTTACTAAAATCGCCAGAACTGTATCACATTGTTTTGCTAAATCAAAAATTGTATTGCCATTAAATGGTTCTTGTAAACAGTATGAAACCATCTGAACAAAACTAGAAACCTACTTAACACGAAATGTCCCATATTATTTAGGCCTAAGGAGTTTTCACTTTATCATAAATTAAACAAAAAGGATATGGATTTTTAATGAAATGAAGTGAAAGTTCTACAAGTAAAAAGTGAAATCCGAATTAGCTATTCTTTGAAGAAAAACGACTTCCCGGAAAATGTTGAAATTCCCTGGTTTTCAGTGTATGTTTATCAAATTCCCTGATTTTTCCCTGAATAGTCCAGACTTGATAAATTCTCTGAATTTTCTCGGTTTCCAGGTAGCACGCCGCCCTGTTTATAGAGGACTACCGTTTTAATTTTTCTTCTTTCTGTTTCTCTTAGTTTTTTTACATTGTTTTTTTTTTTTTTTTTTTAATTAATTATGTCTTCTCCACTATATTCTACGTTAACGATGCGTGGGAAGATCGCAAGATTCGCGGTAGCGGGCTAACTCGACATACTGCCGATAGAGGTCATACCGCTACAGCCAACCCAGCAACGAAGGAAGCAAGGTAGAGACAGCCAAGAAACTCCAGCCAAATCGAATGAGAAGTTGTTAGCTGACAATTAACAACACGAACGTACTAATGCCTCTGCCAAAATGGTCAAAAACAAAAATTAATTCTGTATTCTGAAAAAAAAAAGGTTAAGTGCCTTTTTCTTTTGGAGAGGTAGATTTCAAAAATAAATACGCCAGGCATTTTTTCCCCCTAAAACGGTGACTGGAAACATTTTATTAAAAATTGGTCGAAATTGTACAAAGGTTATTTACTAAACAAAGGTTTTTACCGTACTGTAGACGAAGAATACCTCCTGAGATTTATTCAGCCGATATTGAATAACTACTTCAAAGGGTGAGCTTATTAATTTTTCACATGATTATCTTCCAGGTTTTTTTTTTAATCAAAATATTACGGGTTTATGGAGCGAGGAGCAAATCCATTAGCTTAATATCAGTAATCCACATACCAATGTAGTAAGGAAGTCATCGCGTCATTGCTGTTGACCGCGAAAACCAGTTTTAAAACATCTTTACTGACGAACTTGTTTATTCTTACGTCAGAAGTTCAAACCATTTTGCACTTATTTCCAACACGATTAAAATTGTCGCGATTTTGATGCTGCAATTTGGAAATTTTGCAGTCAACTTGCTTTGAGTAAAAATTGCGGCTTAATACTTTACTATCGTCTTCTTTTTATTTTTGAGTAGAAATAAGTTACGTTTCTTGCTTTTTTTGTTTCTTGTAGAAGTCGCCAGATGTTGACAATGTCATGCATCTCTGTAGGAAGTATTTAAATGTATAGTGGCTCCAGTTATAGATAGTTACCTTTCGAGAAATTGATAGCATGTTTGCAGAAAAATCAGTAACAAATAAACCTTACGTTACAAAGCTATGCAGTTGAACTGGAGAGCTCTGCTGCCGGCGACTTGAAATGGGGTGGGGGATTGACAAAGTCTCTAACCGGTGTTGGCGAGGGTAGGGTGAGAGATTACCAGTCTCCGTCAGCAGTGCTGAGGCCTATTATAGACATCGCCTCTGTTAGGTTTTGCAGACGCGTCCTTTTCACCCAGACAGGATCTCTCTGTTTCTAGCTCTGGATTTTCGGCCCCTCTGTTCGAACAGGAAGACTGATGTGTCTGGAGAGTTCAAATATAGCTACACGAATTGATTCCGGAGAAAAGAGGCTATCTGGAGCCCGAATTTACCATTCGTACGAATGGACTTTCTGGCTATGTAGATCCAAAGTGCCAGTGTATTCATTTCGAAATTTACAACTTTGCACTTCGAAGAACGAATGAAGAGCCCGGAGCTCCAATCGCTTCAATAGTAGAAGTTTACAAGCCGATACTATTAGAGCCAGAGCTATTTTACCTTTTAGAGCTGAGACCGAAATCACAGTTTGGTATAGATAAAGTCTCCGCGACTGGCACCGCAATTTGGATTTAGGAGTTCATGAGGCCAGGAGTTTGAAATAGACTTTACAGTTTAAAAATATGAGTTCGGAGACATTACCACATTCGACTTGTTCAGTTCGAAATAGCCAAGAGCTTAACTGCGTACATTTTTAGTACGGAATTCAAATTTGCATTTTGCAAGTCCTTACTGTCGTAAGCTTTCTTGACTTGGAACATAAAGACAAGTTTACAGTCCCAATAAGCGTTGTAATTTCTAGTTATTTACAATGCAAAACCCACACCGTTTGAAAGAGTCCGGAATTTTACCCTCCTAACTACCCTGTGCAATTTGAAGACTAACTTCACAGTTATAAAAAAAAAAGAGTAGATATGTCGGGTGGTTTCACAGTCAATACTGCCAATTTGACGCTCAGATTTAAGAGTTTTCTGGGAACTATAGATTTATAGTACAAAATTTTTGCGTAATATGTTACCTCTCGATTTTTCATTTTTAGAGTTGAGAAGTAAGCTAATCAAAAGTATAGTAATCCACTGACTAGGCTTGAAAAAAACACTGGGGGTACTAGAGGCCATTCTTTTAAACTCACGATTCCCCTGACCAGAAAAGCTGCAGGACATTTTTCTTCAGGAATAGAGTTGTTCCTGCATGGAATTCGCTTAGTGAAGAGGCAGTATTACAGCCTTATCTGAACATACTTTTAGAAAACTATTAACAAACATTGTTTTAAACCTTTCCTTCGATGACCACAATTCTGCGACTGACGGCACTGGCCCTTTTTATTTCATTGGGGATGGTTGTTAGTGGTCTTCAAACCCTTTCCTTGCCCCTCTGCCTTTTATTTTGGCAATCAATTCTTTTTATTATATAGCCTACAGGGTTCATACCGACCTGGAAAGTCAGGGAAAATCAGGGATATGAAATATGGTCAGGGAAAGTCACGGAAAAAATGGAAAATTGGTGAAAAGTCAGTGATAGTCATGGATTTTCGTTTTTAGAATGAACCTTTTTTTTTAGAACCGTTTTTTTATGAACCGTTTTTGTTTTCATTTTTGGAATTTCATTTTTAGAATGATCCGTGTGGTCTTTAAGTTCTTCTCGCTTTGCTGATATCTTCTTGTCCTATTAAAAAAAAAAAAACTAAAAATTGAGAAAAATGTAGTTATGATGCCAGGCCTGCCGAGTGGCCAGTTGACGCTGTGTGAAAGTGTTTTTGGTCAGGGATGTTTGAAGAAACAAGTCAGGAAAAATCAGGGATAGTCACGGATATTCACTTTTTTGATAAGAGTATGAACCCTGGCCTAGGTTTTATTTCCAAAAGATTTACGTTTTATGACCTTCTCGTTCTGGTCGTCAAGGTACAAATTTTTCCCAAGACGTATATGTAGATACGACCCTTGACCAGTCATCTTTAGTAGTTTTTATTTGCAGATAAAGGTGGGAAATTTCATTCTTACAAACCATTTGCGTCAAAAATTCAAGGTTTTACTTATAACAACCAGAATTTAAAGCAAGTGTTCACTTTCGAAAGGGTCTGCATTGTTTTGCCACAAAATGATGTAAGCATGCACCAGACTTATCAACGGACTGTTTTAGGTACTTAGCATACTTGGGCTTCTATGCAGATAGCCTCGTATCCCCGCTTAGTGCAAGGCCAATGAAAAGACGAACAAAATAACGCAACCATCCAATCAATACAGCGTGTGCAAACTGAAAATAGAACACCACACACCATTCGCGTATTGCAATACTTTTCCATAATAGTCATCAAACCCTGTTTCTACCTGGAGAACTTCAGTGACCGATACTACAACTTTGCTACTCATAAACTTCACTTTATGTTACAAGGGTTCAGATTACCAAAATTATGGATTCAGATGAGCTCAAAAATCAAATGGCAGCAGTACAGACCATATCTTTACAGCAGTTTAAAAAGTCCGGACTGACTTAAGAGTTTAGACTCCAATTTGTACTATGGTTTTGAACTCGTCTGCTTTCCCATTTCAACAACCCTTCCCAACACCCTCAACACTGAAAATCCCAACCCTCCTCTTTTCAATTGCGCAAGAGACGGGCCAAAATTACTCGGGAGGGAAGACCGCTTAATGTGTCCGCAGGGAATTTCAAGATGCAGTGGACAGTTTGGGACCAAATTTAGGTAATCTCTCACTCTGAGCTATTACATCCATTACTTTAAGTAGCCAATAAGACAAGGAGACAATCAACGTGTATCACGAGTATCACACACGAGCTACAGTACCCGTGACCCGAAGTAACGTCACTGCATTAATCACCATGCAAAAGGGTTAATATGGATTAGAGTCTGCTTCGATATATGTATAGGAAAAATAAATGCAAGCACTGGAACAAAGTATGTTGAACAGGAGAAGCCCAAAGTGCACATGTAACACCAACACAACCCGACGTTTCGAGCTAGCTCCAGCTCATTATCAAGGGAAATACAAGATACACTTCAAATTGCAAACAGACAAATGCAGGTAAAACTGCCTAAGTCAAACTTTCGAACAAGTTAAAAATTTAAAATTTTAAAAGGAGAGGCAGAGGAGAGCGACCTCTTTATGCTGAAAGCACAAGACTGATTGTAGTTTGACTTAGGCAGTTTTGCCTGCATTTGTCTGTTTGCAACTTTATGTAATTTTAAGTGTATCTTGTATTTCCCTTGATAATGAGCTGGAGCTAGCTCGAAACGTCGGGTTGTGTTGGTGCTACATGTGCACTTTGGGCTTCTCCTGTTTAACATATTGATAGATGTATCTCAGTCTCAGGTAAAGCATGTTGATAGAGAATTAGTAAAAAAACCCAGAATGCCTCAACACTAAGGGAGATATACTACAACTTTCTAACATCGTTAAACCCCTTACTCGAGTTCTTCCTGCATCTCAAAAAACATGCTCAAGTGTTACCAGTGAGAAGTATGTTGCCAGGAAATCATCATCGAAATAATGGGACAGATTGACGTCTACATCATAGGGGAGTTGTGCTTCTCCGCACAACGCATGATCCCGTCAGCAGAGTTGGACTGGGTCATTTTTTTTTTGACCCGGTGACCCAGAAATAAGTTGACCCAGGACCGGTGACACGGACTGCCAGTGACCTGGCCAGACCCGGTGGCTCCAGTGACCCGGCTGGACCCGGTGCCACGGTGACCAGGCTGGACCTGGTAACCGGCCAACATGGCTTAACACAGTGATCTTGGGCAGGAAGGGAAACAACTGAAAATAAAGTTCCGAGAAATATTTGCTAACTGTGAGGTGAGGTAAACCCAAACTAAAAGTGAAACCATCCGTGGCTCTCGCAGTCACTTGTCCGAGTCTATGAGCGTGCTTTCTCGACCACGCTTTACATCAATAGCTGGAAAAGGAGAAACTATTTCCTACTTTCTCTGAATTACCATTAAAAACCCTGTGCTATCCATCTGCATGCACGCTACAAAATATTTGCCGGTCAGCATACATACATGCATACAATTACAGATGGTGTTGCCATAACCAATGGTCGTGAAGGGGATTTTCGGGCTTTACAGCCGGTAGTAGAGTTTGGTGGAGCATCTGGGGTTTCAATTAACGAACAAAAGTCCAGAGGTTTGTGGTGTGGAAGGGTCGAACTGACTGCCTGCCCCCTTGGTTTTTCCTACAGGAGTGATGGAATGAATTACCTTAGCATACTGTTTCACAATCGTTCTGATTACACTGCACGTCATTGGTTTGTCCTGTCTGAAAAGCTTACCTGGATACTTGCATATATATATATATATATAGGGTGGAAATTTTAAACAAATTTGTCGTTCCAATCTTGCTGTATGTTCTTCAGGTGTGCATGTCCATCGAACTGTTCTGGCAGTCTTTGCTTAACTTTGTCTGCAGGAAAAAAACATTGGGTGGCTGCTGCTTGTCTTGTGCAACTGGTTGCTGGTGGAGGTTTGGGAATAAGTTCTCCGTATTCTCACCAGGCATCGTTTCATGTAGCTTTAACGAGAGATCTCCTTGCTTCTCGATCTCCTCCATGGCTAGTTCTTTTCCTTTCGTTGTAACTTGCTGAATTCCCCTCTCTCAGGACTCCACTGATGTTGTCTGTGACCCTGTCGACAGGCTCCATCTTTTTTCATAAAGCCCTAGTTTGCTGGTTTGCCTTGCCTTCGTAAGGGCGCGTTTATGCAAAAAGGCCTTCTCGCTCGCCGAAAGCTATTTGCTAGTGAACCGTTATGTACTTATGATTAGCTTCCCGTTGCTACTAAATGAATGCGGTAATAGATAACAAATTGTATGTATTTTAAATAACAACACGGATAAAGAACAAAGAGCTACAGTAATTTTAAACATTGCTACACGATTGTTGTCATTTTATGCTATTTCCAAAGTTTGTTATTCTCCCTCAAAGTACAGCTTCTAGCAATGATCAAACGTCGGTAGAATAAATAGCTTCTCGCAGCGAGAATTCAAAATCCATCATGGCGTCCATTTCGTGGCTATCGAATCGAAGACAAACCATCGAATGCCGGCATACAAAAAACAGTCCGTCGTCTTGTACTGCAGTAAAAATTGTTTTCCTGTTGTCATAAATCTCGACGCTCGAATATTGCAAGCATCGTATGACGTGTCACGAGAAGATTTGCGTCTGCATCGTTGCCATGGTTACTAATACGCATAGACAATCGAAAGTCTCATACTACGGTAAAAGCGAGAAGCAGCCATCAGATTTAGTACCGATCAAGTAAAAGTTATTGAGCGAGAAAACTGTCGTTGCGTAAATGAGCCGTAAGTGTTGCTTTGCCCTCCTATTTTGCTTGTTTCCTCCAGAGCCATTATTTAGGGGGCGAATCTACATCATTTACATAATTGGAGGTAGTTTCTTTTGGTTGGTTGTAGATTTCTCACAAGTCTGCCAACTTTTCTCTCTTTGTGGTCTTGGTACGAAGTTTGGGATTTGTTGTACCTCCACCTGTTTACGGACTGTACAACTTCGGCTTCTTAAGGGAACTATCTTTGATATATTCCCACAGTTTGTTGATCGTTCTGCTGGGCTTCGTCAACTTTTGATTACTTCTCAAGTTCCATCATGTGCTAAGGATCTTTCTTTGATTTGCCTTCTGGAGTGGCTTTCGAGAAAGCCAGTGTACGTGCTATTTACCGAACCTTTATTGACATCATCATCATGCTCCTTCTGTAGATGAATGGAGTCACAAGTTACAGGGCAATATTACACTTCCTTCTGGAGCTTATAGGGCATTACTAGCAACTAGAAGTGATGTCGACATTCAGTAGCGTCTGACACATGGTGCCATTCCGTATCCTGATCTTTCTGCATCGTTGGCCTTCAGTGCTTAGTGATCTGCTTGCAAAGACCCTTGTCGTTATGGAGTCGATATGAGGAATGTTCTGCTTGGGCCCCTCTGTTGTGCTTCACTGTCGCTTCTCCTTACCGAATTTTGTTCAGGCTTGGTCCATTGACGCATGTTTGGTCGCATGTTTGGTTCAGCTTGAGCATCAGTTTTTTCCCCCCACTGTTTTGCCATCTGCTCTTTCGTTTGGTAATTGTAAGGCAGTGTTCTATCGTTTCTTCTTGGATCTCTGTAACTCTCATGCCTCGTTGTTGCCGTTGGAAACTTTCAGTCAGGCCATCATAAAATGTGTACATGCAGCTTTCCACCATCATCGGGCTGCTAATTGTCTTGCTGGGGGGGCTGGACTGCATGTTCTGTTTCGTGTTGTTGGCATCTAGGTAGCGTTTGGGTAATTTGCAATGGTTCGTATTTTTCTTCTTTATGTTTGGTTCTATATATCTTCCGACGTCTCCACTGTCCTTTGTGTCCGTTTCATATTTGTTTGTGGCCTTCTATGGATTCTCTACTGTTACTGATCTGTCCTCGGTTTTGTTGTTGTGGCTGGCAGAGTTGAAGGGTGGACCTTAATTATTAGCCTACATCACAGTCGTCTTCTTGTTACTAGGCTCGTCTTAACGGCCCTATGATAGTTACTAGTTAACCATCAGCCACTCTTACCGTTTAGCTACTGAGGTGTTAAAAAAAAACCATACATATACAACTCGCGTTTTATTTATTTATCTAGAAGTTTTATTTATTGCCGTCTAGTGGAATTAGAATAGCAGCGATATTCGAATCAAATTACGAAGCATACAAGAAAATTATCACTTGGATGTAGGCTACTATACCGATTCTTGCAGCTTTTTCTGTGCGGAATGGATAGGTAAGAACGGGGCTTGTAAATGGAAACCAACGGAATTACCCTTTAAGGGAGGGAAGAGGCATCCGCATGAGAAGAAATAACGCATTCCCCGGATGCTATGACAGGTGTTTGTTAATATCATCCATTCCTCATGAAATTTGTTCTGGTCGATTAGCATCGAAACCACATTATTGCCCAGCAACACTGCAAATCATCATAGCAGAAGTACAGTATCAATACCAACTTTGAGTGAAAACTACCTACAAGCTGGTTTTAAGTCAGAAATTATTAATAAATGAGAAATGTTTATCATGATCGGAACTAGATCGACGTAGGCAAACCACGATACATGTGGATGGTGAGTAGCTTCCATCCACATAAAAACATAGTCACTCCCGAAATGGCCCAGTGAAATTTGTTCCCGCAAGAAACTCACAAACTACCTGGTGAAATTTCGGCCCAGGCAACTTACTTAATCAACCTAATATAACGACAACACAATGAATAAACATAATAAAACAGAGTATACAGCACTTAAAACGTAGAGACTAGTGAAAGGTGGTCACCCTTTGAATTTTGAAAGGAGGAAGAAGAAGAGAGCCCCCCCCCCTTTTTTTGGAATTTAATTGCCTCAGGGACCAACACCAGCACGAACAATAAAGCTTAGGCTATTTCTATTTTCAAAACCAAATAAAGATGTCTTAAAATCCAAAATAGAGAGACTTTATTGTGATTTTATCAAAAAGTGGGAATAGTAAAAAAAAAAAAAAAAAAAAAAAAGCAGGAACTGAAAAAAGTAGGAACCCCCTGCCCTAGAGTTTCCTAAGGTTCAAAGGAACCCGAGAACAGCGAGAAAACACAGCCGAGTGGACAGCATAGTGGCATCAAGGCCAAAAGATCGCATCGCATCTGAGGCCTGTTGGACCCTCAGGCGAACACTACTCAAAGGGTCAACAATATCACACAAACAAAACGTGGAAAATCTTGTATTCTCAGGCAGGAGGTTGTGAACGATACATGCAATAACACAATTCAATTTTGGCTTCGATCACAAAAACTGCTTGCAAATCATCGGTGGCTCGGCAAGCTTCCCCGATGGAACAGCCGTCGTGTTGTAAGCAATCGCCAAAGGACTTGGTCTGCCTTGGGCCAACACATCTGTCTGTTCCAACTGCAACGCAGAACTAATTAATAGTCATGGGCAACTTTTTCCCTTCCATTCGTCCGCATTCATTTGCATTCATGCATACATAAACGTTCATAAAAATATCAGCTATAAAAAAAAACTGAAGCCTAAACCCCACCTTATCGTGAAGATTAGTCTGTCACATGTCAGTCGGTAAGATGCCACTTATATAACGCCTTCTCTTTGGAATTTTTGTTAGACAACCAATGCAATGCCACGACTAAATTTTGTGCAAATATTCAACCCGAAGAATAAAGTCCTACGTAAATTAAAAAAAAAAAAACTACAAAAGAAATGTCCAAGTTTGGAAATTACGCTGTGACTTTCATAACATTACCATAAAGCGCAATGGTGTGTCCACTACGTTGGCTCGGGTTTGAAAGGATTCGCCCTCTACCTCTTTTTGCTGCATCCCACCAAAAAGTAGCGTTTCCGACTTTACAAAGATTTGACTGTATATACCGTGCCACACAGAAAACCAACAATCAGTATAGCCAAGGGCGTAAACTCGCGGTTGCGGGCCCTGCCTAAGGGCACGTTTACGCAACCACTCGCTCTTGCATTCTCGCAGCTAGAAGTTAGAAATCACCTCAAATTCCAACATGGCGGCAGTTTTATGTCTGCTGCCTCGCAACGAAAACAGCAAATAACGTGGGTTCAGAAGCGTTTGGGAAAATTGTTTCGTCATGAGGAATTCTTTATATTATTGGCACGGACTATAAGACTGCAAGTATTTACTCAAACGATGTCGGATTCAGCTAATCCATTTAGCGTTGTTACCATGGCAATGTCACCTTTGCCATCGTGATTGAGTTCTAGCTGTGAGAATGCAAAGGCGAGTTGCGTAAACGCGCCCTTAGATTTGGTTCTGGAATCCCCAATTTTTCTTTCCTTTTTTTTTTTTCCATTTACCCACGGTTTATATGAACATTACTGGCACTGCGGATATAATGGCCCTGAAATCCCTGAATTCACGTCAGCCAGTAGTGCTACCAGTTTCCCCCCTCCCCTCCATTCAGAATAGCGGGGGAGGTCTCCGACTTTGTACCCCCAATCGCCCCAATATTTACGCCCCAATGAAAACCTTCAAGGGTTTAAATTGTGGAGGGACGGAACCTAGGCGAGATTCGGGGGGGGGGGGGGGGAAGAGGTCACGATAATTTCTTGATTTATGACCACCTTTGGGCTGTAGCTTTGACCTGTTAATGGCGATTAACTGTACATACTGGATGCCAGACACTGGCAAATTTAGCATGTATTTCACTTAACCCACTGTCACCACAGAGTGTTCCTGCAGGAAAGCCAACGTATACAAACAAGTTAACAAATTTAATAATAGACCATGCTCAATGATGCTAACTATACGCCATACATCACTTCCAAATTAAACAAATGATAACAGCGGAGACATCATCCATCTCATTTCAAACCAAAAACTAAACAACACACAATTTATCGCAAGTTGACATTGAAACTTGTTTTCCTTTTTTTCTTAACAGCGGAGGAAATAAAATCACTTTCATCACACCCATTGCTTTAGGGCATTTTTCAAGCCAATTTAGGTTCCGACCACCACATGTTATGCATGCAAGAAAAGTTGGAGCAAAAAAAGACTAGACAGAAAACCAGCTTAAACTAATTGGCGTATGCAAATTGCATTTTTTTTTTACCCAATCACGTCTACTGGAAATGTGAGAGTGCATGTCATTATAGCCTTGCTACCAGCCTCAAGAAAATATGCATCATTTTCTGCAAGCCCAAAAATGTACATACAAAAAATACTAAAAACGCCGGGTGTCCCCCGCAGGTGTGTTTTAGTGCGATGCACCAACAATAGTTCTAATTCAATTTTAACCGAGAAAGAATAATAGGAAATATTCTTTTACAACGAACCTGTAAAATTTCCTGGGCACTTCTAAATATAAAAAGAACGATTGAAATAAAACTGCACTAAGAGTACAGTGTTCTGGAGTTTAACACTGTAGGTTTACAGAATGGCTTCTATCTCGACGTCCGACTTTGGACTCAATGAATATACACTTTCAACAGGTCCCTGGCAGAAAACGGTGTACCTCAGGGATCCGTTTTATAACCACTCCTGTTACTCTTATTAAAACGTTTTAGAGCCTCGAGTGCTAATAACCAAAAAATACGAACACCTGCATGCCTGAAATTTCTCCGCGTCGTGTGTTTTTTTTCCAGTTCGTGCAAATTTTATTGACTTCACCTTTTTTTTTAATGCCTGCATAATTATTATTTCGCTTCCTATTAACCACTTGTACTTGTAACTTGTAACAACCACTAACCATTAACCACCATTAACCACTTGTACTTGTACTTCCTATTAACCACTTGTACTTGTACTTGTAATTTTTGTACTTGGTTTAGAACTTTTCAGGATGCTTCTTTAGAGTTCAGAATATAAGGAAAATGAAAATAATTATTTTGTATCTTGACTAAAGGTTTTATAGCAGTATGTCGGGAGAAATTTTAATAAAAAATAAAACTAAAAATCATCCGCGTATTATATTTCAGTGATCAACTCCTAAACAAGGTAACTTTTTTTTTACTTACTTAATTGGCCCTATACGTGGAAATTACCTATCACCCACCCCCTCCCCCCACTAAAACAAATCGTCTTAGTCTCAGCCTACCTTGGGGTGAGTTAATGATTGCTACAGCAATGATTGCCAAGGTTCTTTGGATCGGCTGTTTCATGACCGCAATCTACATAATGCCTCACGAAGGCCAATCCTTGCACATACAAATGAAAGTAAGTCCAGCAACAAAAAGCGATCGCAGTGAGGTTTCCCTGGGAACCAAACCAAAGCGAGCAAAGTATACCGAATGAAGGCACTCTGGCCTTTAAGCCACGGGGAAGCGAGCTCGAATGCCATCTCTATATACGATCCGTATTCTGAACGCTGACTAAAACTCGTACTTGAATTGAAATGACGTCACACATATTTAGTGCCATTCACCGCCAGAACTTCTTTTGGATACATTTGGAAGAAATCGGGTAGTGAATGGCACTTAATAGGTGTGACGTCATTTGACTTGAAATGACATCACACCTATTAAGTGCCATTCACCACCCGATTTCTTCCAAATGTATCCAAAAGAGGTCCTGGTGGTGAATGGCACTAAATAGGTGTGACGTCATTTCAAGTCAAGTACGAGTTTTAGTCAGCGTTCAGAATACGGGTCTAACACCCACAGCATTCATAGCAGTGCTCAAAGGGTTAAAAGGGATGCACTTTCTTACCATGTCAGAACTACCCCAAAATAACACATCGTTCTACACATACACAGTGTATAGTATAATCTGTATTACTTAATAACGTATCATGGACCAGATACACATGAGAATCCATACAGAAATGGATTAGGTTGCAGAGATGGCAACGTAAACGAAACTACAATTTTAAATACTCCCATTTTTTAAATTATACCCATGCGACAACCGTAAGCATTCTCTCTCCATTACGCGAAATTTTATTTAGTTCATTTTGGACTTAAGTTCGTTATTCTGCTTTTTTTAAACGTTTGTTTTCCCAAAACAACCATTGAATATTTTTGAGGTGTAAACTAGTGGTTTTAGTGTTTTCTGTTGTTAATCTAATTAGGATTAGATGCCACGTTGGGCGGTCGTTTGGTCGCCAGTGATTTACTTACTTTTACATTTTCGTCGACATGATCACGTTTGCTGCAAGTTGGGACCCTGGTTTTCACATACAGGGGCCCGATGCGAAAATGAAAAGTGTTTTATTTACCTCTAATGAGAAAACTTATGTGCATTCTAATCAAATTGCCCCCAAGCCACGATCGTAATTGGCCTGCAGGCCATCTGAGGTCTCGCTGTATAAGCAACAAACACCCCCGCCTTCGTACCCCTTTCATGCCAGCCAGCCAGCCTACACCATCCTTCCCTTTTCCGAGACAAAATTTAGGGTTTCACTTTACGATGCCGATTGTCGGCTGCAAGTTTAATATGACAAATCAGTATTTGTTGAATATGCAACGAAACCATTATTTTCATAGTCGATCATGGCAAAGGCTTGTGCTACGGTACGGAGAAGAGGGAGGGGGGGGGGGGGGGGGGGAGGAGTTGTAAAAATAAGCGCTTTTAAGCCTCCCATCTCGTTTTGGACTACTTCTCTTGTTGACAAGTTTTCGTTCTGGGCAAGGGAGGGGGAAGGGGGGAAAGAAGGGCGCATTTTCAAGAAAAATACAAAAATTTTAAAAATATTCTTGAGCCAAATGCGAATCGTGGCCAATTAAGAATCGACTTTGTTGTCTTGTTTTGACACATTAAGATTTTCAATAACACTCAAATATTCATGAGGTGATGCTGCGCCAACACACGTGCGGCTGTGCCTTTCGTTCTTTAAAAAAATAAAAAACAAAAGCCATCGCAGCTATATATCCTTGTATTAAGGAAGAGAAAAATGGTTTTGTGAGAGCGAGCGAGCGGGCCCCATACATATCGTTCGTCGACAACGACGAGATGACTGCTCGTGAACGAACGAACGAAACCTATCATCTCAATGGTATAGTCAAGGGGCTCCCCCCCTTCCTTCCTTTCGCCAAAGCACAAAACTTTTCACTTCGGCATTTCTCTAAACTAATTTGGTTTTAACTGTACATCACGAGGAGTGCAGCGACCATTACCTTATCCCCAAATGCTGAGAGTCGGAATGAAATTTTGGCGATTAGATTTGCAGTAATGAGCGCCATTAGTTCAAGATACAGGCCGACAATGGTTTTGGTAGGGCCGGTTGCAGAATGCTGATGATCTTGGCATAACGAACGCGGATTTGCATGGGTGTCATAAACACCCTTCCTCCCGTGCGCGACGACTCAAGTGGCTCGCCAAGACCCCCCCCCCTCCTTTTCCTCCTTCCTTTCTCCCCGACCCAACTCAATCTCACTCCCACGCAAATTTTCCTTGTCTTCTGTCTCTTTATATCAAGCAGACTTCCAGGGTAAAAAGCTGTTTCAGAAATTGCAAAAATTTTAAAACTAGATTACAAGTTCCGTGACCGTTCACCAGTGATGGGTCACAGAACAGCTCGAAAAATAAAAAATTATGAAATAAAATGTATAAAAAAATAATGATAATAAATAAATAAATTAATTAATTAATAATGTGTAAGACCCCAAAGGACCCAGACGTGAAAACATACGGCCATGAAAAAAATTTGTTTGCACATTTCTTTCACTGTACTAATTACGATTTTAAAAATGTTAATGATTTAATTTTTTTAAACGTTACTTACTAAAAACAAACTGATGCGATTTTTTGCACACCAAATTTCAATTGACAAGTATATAGGACTAGGACTGGGACTGGGAAGGAAGGAGGTGGCGGCGTGTTGCATCAACGTGGTTGCTTCGGTCACCTAAATAGCCTGTAGCCAGTATACCCGCCCCGATAGCCCAGTGGTTAGAGCACCCGGCTATTAACCCTTTCATCCCCGCAGTAGCCAAATGGCAACAGCTACAAGATGGAGCAAAAAATTAAGTCCCAACTCGCACTACAAGGTCTGTGAGGGATACCCGGGGACCCCGAGCAAAGCGAGCTGCAACAGCCCAGTGGTTAGCGTCGTCCTCTCCAAACCCAGTGAACGCCCGTTCAAATCCCGTTGCTGACCTATGAGACTTAAAAGAAAATAACCAGAATTAAATTGGGCATGAAAGGATTAAAACGGGATGTCCTGGGTTCGAATCTCAGTCGGGACAGTTGTCTTTTCTTTCTCAGACTAGTGTATTGTGTATCCTCACAAGGCCAATCTTTAATGCAGACTGCTTGCTCTTCGTTTACTCTTTACCTTGTGATTTCTTTTATTACCTATTTTCCCTTTCAGTCGGGGTGTCAGATCTCCCCCCCCCCCCGGGGGTTACAAGAGCTTCGAGTTTAATACATTCCTAGTGTGGATGGTCATCAGTGACTTATCCCCGAGTCGATGCTGCTAACTCGGGGCCTCATCAAAGTAGGGGACCCAATAAGGTCCCCAGCAACACACTTCTAATCATTACACAAAATAATTTTTTTCCGCTGTCAATGTTGATGATAGTTAAACAGATGTTGTCGTAGCAATTTTTGGCATCATGGAAAACTACCTAAATCTTGTGGCATTCACATCTTACCTTGGGCCCAGCAACCTACACCCGATATGGGGATGAGGGCGGCCCCTTTATCAGGATGAGGGGGTAGTCAATCAGAGCCTGCCTCGGGGCCACAATATGGATTAATAAATAGGCCCCTGAGTGTCGTTATCATTCGGAGACTAAGTTTTAGAACCCTCCGTCTTCCACGTAAATCGCACAAACAACGTAATCATACTAAATTCTGTCTGGCAACTTTAGTACAATGCACTAGTTTACTTATACACTGGATTATCCACACAATTTTGTACCCCCCCCCCCGACGCCTCCCACCACCACAGATTTGATTTCACACTGGTAAATCCGGACCACCCCCCTTCCACCAACACCGACCTCGAACTTTTGTCTCCTACAAAGCAGAAAGAGTTTTATCAAGTTATCGACAACCCTCTAATCACAATCGCCAAACGATCTGGATCGATTTCTGCTTTTCCCAAATCCAACCATGGTTAGTGGGGCTAATTTCCTGACGTGTAACTGCTGGACGTGATGGCCGCACGGAACGCATTGCGTCTTTACCAGGCAGCTAGCTCTTCCAACCAAACCGCTCACTGCTGCCCGGCAAATAATCGGTGGCGCTCAACTGGGTTTTAATGCAGCTAATTTTAATGATGCCGGACTAATGGACAATTTTATTGTTTATTGGAGTTGCATGAAGTCAGGAAAAGGCTTGCATATTAATGGCTTTCTTGGCGGCAAAACCATGGCAGGCAGGGCTTTGCCTTTTCCTTCATCCCCATCTTTCGTTCGTTCACTCCTGTGGCCATCGGGGCCTCGAAGCAACCATCGGTTTTATCGCTGATTAAACTGCAAGACTACACGCTAGAGATTTACAAGGGATTAAACAACGGAAATATTCTAGTCGAAATAAATACCAACTTTTAAATTGATCACCAACAACACCACGAATCGTTCAACGAAACAGCAGCAGCAGCAAAACGTAAGATGTTGTGCCACGATCAATCCCTTAACACTTATGACGAAGAAACGCACACAACTTTAACGTTTTCGAGTGCATCTCCCATCACCCCTTCAGTCTGCAATGGTCGCTCACATACAGTTTTGATGAGTTTGTCAGTGGAGCCAAACCTGTGTTAAACGGAGTAAACGTCAGGGCATAATCTTTAAGCGGGGGTCGTACAAAACAGATGAAACCATTTTCAAGGCTTTTTTCAAAGCTAACCTACAACAACTTCAAAGCTCTGCCACAGGAGACTCAAAATTACCCTTAAATTCCATTTTTTTTTTGCCAGATATTAATATGGTTGGCTTCATACAGTTTGTGCTCTTAGGGCATGTTTAAGCAACCACTCGCTTTTGCATTCTCGCAGCTAGAAGCTAGAAATTACCTCAAATTCAAACATGGCGGCGGTTTTATGTCTGCCGCCTCGCGACGAAAACAGCAAATAACGTGAGTTCAGAAGCGTTTGGGCAAATTGTTTCGTCATGAGGAATTCTTTATATTATTGGCACGGATTATAAGACTGCAAGTATATTTACTCAAACGATGTCGGATTTAGCTAATCCATTTAGCGTTATTACCATGGCAATGTCACCTTTACTATCGCGATTGAGTTCTAGCTGCGAGAATGCAAAGGCGAGTCGATGCATAAACGCGCCCTTACAGTTTGCAGTAGGAAGCTAAAAAGTCATAAAAATTGACAAACATGTCCTGCCTCCCACCAAGGGATTCCACACAAAGTACACTCACAAAATTCAAAGCCTTTTGAAGGCTCCAGCAGCAAAAATTCCAAATTTCAAGGTTTTTTAAGCCGTGAATTTTCGGTTTACAAATTTAAGGCTTCTCAAGGAATTCAAGGCCGTGTACGAACCCTGCTTAAGGACTCAACCCAAGCCAAACAAGCAGGCTGCAAATCTTACTTGCAAAAGAAGCCGATCGTAAAGTAAAAAAAAAATGGGCACAAATATCTTCTTAGGATAGGGGAAAGGACAGAGGGGTTTGAATATTTTAAGACAAAAATACCAAGCTCTTTTCCTCTTCACCAGTTTTATTTATTTTTTAAAATCAGAACCCAAAAATATAAGCAAGACAAAATTTGTTTAAAGAAAATGGTCTATGAATTCTAAGATTTTATTTTTCAGAATAAGAAAGGGGCT
Source organism: Lithobius niger (assembly GCA_023313725.1). Lineage (NCBI taxonomy): Eukaryota > Metazoa > Arthropoda > Chilopoda > Lithobiomorpha > Lithobiidae > Lithobius > Lithobius niger. The sequence continues at coordinate 295 of JAHWFP010252020.1, read as the reverse complement.
ACAATTTGTGCTTTCCTACTACAGTTGGCCAACATGTTATGAGCACACACATTGATAAAGCTCCAGGTAAGTGACAGTCACGCATGCTGAGATGCAATGCTTCGCACGAAAGACACCGACCCAATCAAGAACCACGCTAGTTGTCCGCCCGCCAAATTCAATTGTCAACTTCATTGTAAGCAAGTCATTATTCACTTCCAGCATTGTTACATTAACGGCCACTGGCTATGGGGCAGATAACCCAGTTTGGGTCCGTGCTCCCTAAAAACAAGCAACTATGGTATATTAGCTGAAA
>JAHWFP010252018.1:29971-44496 GCA_023313725.1 Lithobius niger | reverse complement strand
GTTCGAAGGTTAAATGAAAACTTGAACATTGCTACCGAAAGTAGCAATGTTCTAGTTTTCATTTAACCTTCGAACTATTAAGCGGTGCGATTAACTTGGCGAATGTTTTGGTGTGTTGATATCACTCCTTTGAAGGGCCGAACCATTCGGAACTTGGCGGCCCCTTTTACCACTTTTGGTTTTTGATATGATTTATTCTACACGGCAGGGGGTTTACTTCATTTGACCCTGTAAGCCTACCTGCTTCGTTCCCAAACATGGATTGTTGAAGAATTAGCATACGAGTTTCATAAGTCGAATATGTGATAAATCCGAGAAATCGTTGGTGCACGCAACGTCCTCTTCCTGTAGGACGTATCGTGGATTATGTTGAGGTCATAAATAAGACTCAATAATGTAGATGCCTACATAAATACTCGATTAACTAAAGTTAATTCGGGCCTAACGCTTACGGGGAAAATGGCGCTACAATACCAAACAACGTCTATGCCTACACTACCTCAGTTGTAGACCATAGGAGAATCGGAAGTGATGTGGTAGAGGGATATAGACAAGAAGTGAAAGGGGTTGCACACAAAAAGCTTTTTAAGCAGTAACTTTACATTAACGCTCCGAGAAAGGCAAAGCTTCAAAAGGGTAACAATGAGTAATGAAAGAAAGGCGGAACTTAACAAAAAGAGTGACGCTACGAATCAGTAAATCGAAAACGGGTATTCTGATTACTATAGTTGACCGCTTTAACTGCTAGGCAACCATGGTACTATCCAGATTACCGCAAACTGGTCTTAAATAAGCTTTAGCGTCAGTCACAAGTACCGATGCAACAGGCAGCTACAATGTAGAATATCACCCATGAAAACACAATACCACTTCATAGCTGGTGCAATGACAGACACCATTTAGCTTCACCGTAATTATAAACTGTAAACAAAATTAATAACAATTGTTTGAGTGAGATTAATAAAAAATGTATACCATATCATTACTTATCAATAAAAGATGAAGAGAAACGAAGCTGCAGTTTGTTTATTTATCCAACAAATCATACATTAGTTATTTGATCTTATTTTGTACTTAGTTGTGCTACGCGTACTATTTGAGTTTTGCTTCGATTTCTAATGCGCAGAAGGATTGAGAGCTAATCCAACTGTAATGAGTGTTGGTGACTGGTGGTTGATAATTTCCATTGTTAGCAACCACTGGCTTTGACATTGTAAGGTGAGAGGAAGGAGAAAGTATGCCAAAGATGGGTTTAAATAGTGTAGAAGGTGTGGTGGAAAATATGGCTGTGCATGAAGAACTGGTGAACTGTGTGGAGCAGTTAGGAGCAGAATTGATAACTGAGTGGGACTGGATTAGGGAACAGTAGCGCGCAGAGGAGGGGGGGGGTGGACATGGGAAACAGTGCCCCTCCCCGTATTGCTAAATGTCCTTTTTGTAAAAAGAAAAAGCCTCTTATACCGACATTTGCAGGTGCTAAAGGGCCTACAGAGCTAAAAAAGGCTTAAAACGGCTAAAAGGGCAAAATTGGGTAAGGAATGGGCAGAAAAGGGTATATAAGAGAGACCACAAAAAAAAGGTCACCAGGAAAAATTACCACTAAAACTTACTGCATGCACAAACACTAAATGCCACTTATGCCACAGGTATCAATCCCCGGACACACAGGGAGGACAAGGGACTAGTATACGCCTACGCTATACGAACGGATTAATTTCCTGTCTTTCGACATCCTTCTCACATATTTAGCCTCTTACTTCCAGAGGAGAAGCGGTACGTATATACAAACATATACATAAATATACCGACCGTAAGTTTTTAATGATTGAGATAGATATTATAAGCGAGCGAGGATTTTCAGCAACATCAATTCCGACTGAAAAATAGCTGACGAGTGGCTCTTCTACAATCTGGGTAATGGAAGCTACCGACTGGTTCATGCCGGTCTTAGCCGGGTTACCTGGACAGGTTAGAAGCATTTTCGTCCTAGATGGGAAACCAGCTTTAGTTGAAAATAAATTTGTGTCATATAAATACATCAAGCAGCACTATTATGTTTGTGTTAGATTTCACCCCAATTTTTAAATGTAATAAGGAAAAAATATTGTTGACGTCATTGCGTCACTTTACTGAACGGATCTTACTCTTCTGGATGACAAGACAGGTGTTCATCAACTGCAGTGTTTAAATCCGGAAGGATATTTCGAAAATAAAATGGTAAGTTAAAGCGAAAAAATAATGAGGTGAGCCATTGGTCTACAGGTATCCCGTCTGTTTAATTGGTTGCTGCTAATGAGCTGATTGTCTGCATTTGTTGTGGTTTGGTCTATTTCGTTGCGTATTCAGAATCCGCGTTGCGCTTGCATCATTGTTGAAAAGCAATGGATTCAGAACATAAGAACGAGAGATATCACCCAAAAATACTAAAGCATAAAAAGATTATGCTGTAAGGCTGCTGAAGAAATTCCTTAAATACGATAAGGGAGGCCTGCCAACGATGCAAATTATTAGCAACGATACAGACAAATGGCACAAGACTTAGTAACTATGCCTTACACATTTTTTGCTTGTTGCGCTGATTTTAAGTTTTTTATATACATTCTGTTGTATACTTTTTTTTATGTTAAAAATTCAACTCAAGTCAAAGATGAAAGTTTGTATCGACTCGTCGCACTTACGACGGTTTCCTGGTGAAAAGCCTGATGATGTTCAGAGTCGGATTGGAAGGGGTTGGGTCTCCCCGGGAATGTGGAGGGGGAGACCGGGTTCCCGGGCGGCCCAATCCGACACTGATAATGTTTTAGCCGACTCGTCTACCATTCATCTTCAATCTTGCTACATCTAGCTGAAGCCCGTGCTATGCACGGGTAGTGTTTGATGCACCGTTTAAAACATTGGGACGATTTGCTTTCTCGCATGTTTGTTGCGGAAGGCTTGTAACCCGTCTTTCGTTTTGCGGCCACTGGCTAGGAAACGCTGATGTTCGTTTGCTTCGCTCACTCAATCAGCACCTCCCTTGATCCGGACTCCATGCACTTACACAACATATGAATCTTTCCACCGGAAATAAAGGGAATACGCCTTTGTACACCGGAAATAAATAAATACGCCTTTGTACAGCCAAGTGTAAATCGTTAGCTCTCCGGCTTTGTCAATTTTGTTCAATATTTAACCGAGTTTCACTAATCCATTAGGTGGTCATGATTGCTGAGCGATGGCAAAACTCAGCACAGTTGCCGAAGTTTGTGACTAGGAAAGTCACAGCCAGTCAGGCTAGGGTATGAGACTGCTATCGCCCTTCAGCGGCTATGGGATTTATTTTGGCCTTTACTCGGCATATTATCCAGATCCCCCTCATGATAAAAATAGATTACTTGGTCCTAATCCCTGGGTTTACCCCTCTATTACTAGACTTCTTTCTCCTTCAACAAGGTCTGAAGGCAGACTGGCTTATCTTGAAGTCGGGATATTTCCCGAAGGCCGCTTGGTTTCTCTTTTCATGCGCCGGTGATGCGCACGAGTTAAAAAAAAAAAACAATCAACTTCGGTCGCCTTTCCTGTTCCTACGTATAAAACTGCGAGGCGTGCAGCAGCGAAGCTCTGCATCTCGCTATGAGCGAAGCCAAGGTGTGGCCTGCAGTTCGGCCTATGCTTGCATAAGTAGAAAACGTAGAAAATGTTAAACCTACGTTAAATGCATTGCTGCTAATGTGACTACAGAATTTGCACGCTTACTTGCTATATAAGGTACGTACTCCTTTAATTTAGTTTAATTTCATTCAACAGTATTCTTGGCCACGTAGCTATAAGAGTTTAGCAATGGCGCCGAAGGGGAACAACCCCCCCCCCCCCTTACCGGATCGTGTCATAATGTTAAAGAAATTCTTCGAAAATATATGAAAAATGAACTCTCCAGAAGCCGGGTACAGCAGTGATGTATCATAAAATTTTTCAGCTTCGGGGTCTGTGCTCCAGACCCCAATGCGGGAGCTAACAGCACTCCCTCCCTTCCTTTGCCCCCTTGTTCGACCCCTTCCACTGCAGTTTGATCAACGCGACGGCACGGTTTTGTTGTTATATGTTTTTGTTAAAATATCAAACTGACATTTTATTAAACGTACTTTCCTTTGAACGCTTTTCACTTGTCCTTTTTTTATTGGCATATAATATCTCCAATCTGCCTGAGCCGGTGAAAAGCATTGGGCCAGTTCGCCACTGAAAAAATCTAGCAATGCTTAAATTGAGCTGGTTCACCTATAACAGCATTAATTTGCTTCAGATGATTTAAGGCTCCAAGAAAGTGATTTAAATATTCGGACATGACTAGTTTCTACACAGAAAATATTGACCTGCTAGGGATTCCCGCCAAGTTTTTTCGTCGTTTATTACAATAATGCGTTTATTTAAGGATTTTTTTGTGACTTTTTTCTTACTATGATACGCTGCGTTTCAAATAGCGAAGTAATAACTTCATAGTGTAGGTTTCTTTTCTTCTTCCAGCTAACTTGTAAACGACTTCGTTTCCTCTCCTACCCTTTTTTCGTTGAAACCTGCTTAACAACAGAGGAAACGGTAGAAGAAAGAAGAAAACAAATGATGACGTAACACATGCTTGCTGTTAGAGATTGACAAGTTGACCTCCAGAGTTAACATTTCATACACTAAATGGATAATGGTAGGAGATTGGTAAAACCTCGTCGTGAAGTGATCAGATACTAACAGGAAATTAAAAAAAAAAAGTAATAATTTTTGCACTTTCAGTGAATGTGTAAATGTTTATGAATTAGTTCATTCTACCCGACTGTTCACTTCAGCCTGTTCATGCCATCCGACTGTGTTTGTCCTTTGTCCCAAAATCATCGCGTTAATTTACATAGGAGTGCAGACGGTTGTAGGGAAAAAAGGTCACAAATTACCTATTGAAAAATTATGTGTTTCAGAGCTGAGATGCGGCATTTTAGATAGTACATTTGAAAAACATCCCTGACTGTGCGTTCACAAGTTGGAATTTTTTTGACTCTGGGTACGGTATTTGTCGTTTATTGTTCGTATGTTCGACTGCACACTAAAAGAATGAACTGTACAGTAAACGCAAGTGTGGCAGTGGTACCTCCGGAGTGCGTGGGGGCGGGGGGGGCGTTGCGTGGGAATGATAAACATTCTAAGGCTTCCCCAATCAGCATTGCTGGTAACACACTGGCGTGATGTGAAAGACAGAAACTCCGGGGTGTGCAATCAGAACTGTGTGTGTGGGGGGGGGGGGGGGGAGGGGCACGTGTAGTGCGTGAACGATGAACATTTTAAATCCTCACTGAGCGGAAGTGCCAGAAATGTACTGCCAGAGTATACGAAGTATTCATTTACCTCAATAAAACTTGATGTCGCATGGTAATAATGAATGTAAAGCCATACTTTAGCAACATTTGTTCGATAAGTAATTTACATCATCGGAGGCAGCAAACATCCTCGGCAGAGCCTTCACGAGACTGCCTCCTTTGGCGTAAAAACTATACAATAAATCACTTACACCGACTCACTGTTGCAAAAGTATGACAATAATTATTACAGAAAGACGCTGTTTGTTTTCAGTATGCCTCACTTCTGTTAACTTCGACACGGGTAGCAAGCCATTTGGCTTCTCATTGTGTGTATTTATGTTTTGTTCTATTATATTATGACTAAACCTTAACTTTTTAAAGTCAAACGTATCCCCCCTTTCTTTATTAAATGTTTACCCTTGCCGACCTCTACTTTTTGAGCCAGCTAATATTTCCCACAAACGAGTTTGGTTGTGTCAGATCAAATGAATTACGCCGTCAAAAACTGTGGACTCCGCAGTGTCGACAGTGCAGTCAATGCAGTCAACCTGTAAACTCACTAAAATATCGTCGTGTGCTTTCTCACCGGTTTTGGGAAAAACCGCCAGGAAACATTTTTTCTGCTTTTCAAACGGGACGCAAAAAAATGAGATAAATAAGTGATACATGAACACAGATGCAAACTTATTCCCATTACGTCAAAAACGTCTCAAAGGTCGAGGGTTCAATTCCCGCTCAGGCAGTCTGACATTTAAGTCCAAAAGGCAACTAAATAGGTTTGTCGCTGTATTTATTTTTACATTTTTAATAAAGATAGAGGCATCAAGGCAGACCTTTTTTTGTGCCATTCGAAATATTGAGTAGTTACAAATATGTCAAACGTGAATTAGATTGGGCAAAATTATTGACAGCTGCAGGTGCTAGACATCGGCAACATAAAATTTGCTTATGGCATGGCCAATGTTTTCCTCTGTGCTGTTTTGTTGTTGTTGTTGTTGTTGTTGTTGTTGTTGTTGTGTGTGTGTGTATTTTCGCCTCGCTGAACTGCTTGTAATTTGCGATGAACCCCTGTGTTACACAAATGCTAATCGGACTACTGATACGTGATATGTTTCATCAACTTGATCTTGAAACACTATAGCATGTGTATCGATGTTGCACTGTTACGTGAAATATCAGGAAATATAGCAAGCCTCTCAAACTTCGGGACTGCTGCTGTTTAATGAAAACGGCAAAGTGAAAAAAAAAATTCCGCTGTTTTATCTTCTTTCCGTAAACTGGTAAACAAAATTGTCTTTGATAAGAAAACCTTCCTACTAAAAACAATATCGTGCTATTACCGCGATTAAACGTGCCATTTCACCATTTCGATAGCGTTGCCCATATTCTAAACACAACATTCACGTTACAGATTCTCCGTCATCCAATAGGCTGATGTAGGTCATGTGGTCTCAATTTAGTTATGAAAATAGCGGTGCTGCTGTGTTGTTCCATTTTTAATTTACCGCTATTTTCTTTATATTGTTCGAAAATTCTACGGCGCTGAATCTAGGAGTTGAAAAGGTGAAAAGGCGCCTTTAAATGTGAAAAAAGTGATTTTGTTCTTTGCAAAACCAATCATTAGTTTACTCTGCACTAGTAAACCTTCACCGGGTGACTGCCACGATTCTGCTTGTGAAAAAATGAATACAATTATTAAAAAAAAAATTTACCGGTAGTGTCATTTTAGATTAATAGTAAATGCACTGTAACATGTATTGTGTTTTCTTGTGCTTCAGACCTGACGCCCAAATCATTAGTAAACTCTGATCAGAGGGTGCCATCCTTTTCCTCTACACTAAATTACGATTGTGTACCAATAATTTACTTGTGATCTGAGTTTATGAAATCAAATGATGTAAAAAAGGAAAGGCTTTATGCCCATAGACTGCCGAATAAAAACTGCACGATGCTTGCCTAAAGTATTATAAAGTAGGATGGTAAACCCAGCCTGTCAAAACTCAAAGTGGTCACGCATGCACAGTGGTTCTGGCACACACGAACGGATTGATGTTGTTTCATGGCCAGTTAACTATCAGGCCCACTCTACAACGATATTGGGGGGGGGGGGGTAGACAAAATAGGCAGCCACGTCTGGTTCATTTGTCATGGTTTTTCGGTCAGCGTCCTTTGGGTTAAAAGGATGCTGATAAAAAAAACAATGCTTTCGTCGAGGTCTGTTCTTCGAGGTAGCATCTTTGTACAGAGAGACGCGACATCTATTGTCAGCTAGTGGCAGTTTACGATATAATAATTTAAATTTTTTACGTAGATTTTGTTGGCAAATTTTTATTATCTATAAAAGTAGTTTTAAATAGTTTTTAAAAATATCACTCAGCCACTGAAGCTATTTTTCTACGTTTGCAAAAAAAAAAAGACACGTTCGTTGGCAATTTGTACGGAGGGTGTTGCCCTCCGTTGACAAAATGCTGCAACTAGACAAATCAATCGCATCGCGGCACTTCCGGCGGCCATATTGCCAACCCAGTCTCGTAATGCTATTTTTCATCCAAGATCCGGCCAGTACTGTAGAGAGATCTGGTTGTTTGTACAGTTATATAGATTTTTTCTTTTCCTTCTAGGTCTTACATTCAAAGCCAATTTTCAACCTGCTGCTGCGAAAACATGGAAATGAATAATGTAAGTTCCGCATTCTCAGGTTGGATTTTAATCTCTGTCTTGTGTGGGACTGTGAGTGAGCATGGTGTTATTCCAGATGAAAAACTTAGTGATATTACAACAGACCAAACAGTGCTGTGCTCGCAAGTTTTGTGTCAAGAAAAAAAAAAAGGAAATTGTACAGATGCTTTCAACGCTTGCATTTGTACGCAAGACTTTAAAGAAGAGGACATTGAATTGAACATCACCTGTCCACATTTCAGTGGAAGAGTAGAAGTATCGGAAACTTATGCCTTCATAAATTGTTATGAGGTGAGGCAAGTGCCTGATTTACTACTCCAACCAGTATTCAAGTTTGCACACCAGTTACACATAGAGTTCCTGGACATTAGGAACTGCTGTCTTGAACACCAATTGTCTTTATCAGTTGTTAACACTTCAAAGTTAGTAAACCAACAAAGACTTACTAGTTTTTATTTAGAAAACAGTTGCATACAAAGAATCGTCGGCCAATTCACACCAGAATTCATCAATTTAGAAAAGTTAAGTCTCTCTGGTAACCAATTATCACAGGTTGATGAAGGCACGTTTTATCAACTAGCCAATCTTATAAGTCTTGATTTGAGTAACAACAGATTGAGTAACGTGACTCGTCGACTATTCTCAGGTCTTCCTTTGCTATCGCGTCTTCATTTAAATGGTAATCAGATTGAAATTTTACCAGGGGATATTTTTGATGAACTACCTAATTTAAAAGTTTTGGATGTTTCAAATAATTTTCTAAAACTGCTACCAGAAAACCTTTTTCGACCCAGGGGTACCCCTTTACCATTAAACTATATTTTCTTACAAGGTAATAACCTTTCTTCTTTGCCTGAGTCAGTATTTTTCAGTTTGAGTATGGTTTATAGCCTTGATTTGTCCAATAACAAATTAGAGAAAATTCCTGAGAAGCTATTTAAAGACTTGGAGAGTATCGCATACTTGATGCTTGGACACAACCAGTTAACTACATTGCCAAATAATGTATTTGAAAACAACGAAGAGTTGGTCAAATTAAATTTAACATGTAATAAATTGTTTTCAATTCCTCTACTGCAGGATGTACCAGATAGTAAAATTGATAAACCAGCAAATGACATAATAATTATAACTTCAGATACAGGGCCTTTACGAGATGGTGAAGTGATTATGTCTGATAATTGCATAACAAGTATCACAGATAAGATTTACAAATTTTTCAGAGTGCATGCCTTCAAATGTCAAAACTGCTGTCTCACCTCTAATTATTCATCAATTTTGCTTGGTGTCTTTGGATACGCAGATTTGCAGTACAACAATATCACACGAATAGATATGAGGTTTTTGAAGGATGTCGTGGAGTTGGAAGAGTTGGACTTGAGAAACAACTTGATTAGAACTATAAACTTGTCTTGGGAATACCCGATTATTTCATTGCCACAATCGCTACCATTCATTAATATCAGAGTTGGAAACAATCCTATACTCTGCGATTGTCATTTACTTCCATTCTTGAAATTTGTTATCGACAAGTCTTCTCTCCCTCCTAGTGTTATTCGGTCAAGGATAGTGTTTAATATTGACAATCTCACATGTGATGAGCCACTAGAACTCAAAGGATTGTCAATGTTTCAAGTTCTAAGCGAATTTAGCGATAAGTTGGTATGTAATGTTACTGATAGTTGCCCCCCGAAGTGTTACTGTTTCTTTATTGGTGCACGTGACGTTACCGTTGTGGACTGCAGCAAGAAAAGCATAAAAGAATTTCCGACGCATTTCTGTTACTCCAATACAATTTTAAAGTTGAACAATAATGATATTCAACAATTGCCCATCAGAGTGTCGAAATTTTGGCACACGTTAACCGAATTGTATTTAGAAAATAATACGTTAGTTTCGCTGAACAATTTAAATATTTCTAATAAGTTAGAAATTTTACACTTACACAATAACAACTTGAGTTTCCTAAACCGTTCTATGGTGGCTTTATTTCGATCTAACCTGAGTGTTACGCTAGCTGGAAATCCCTGGGAATGCAACTGCAATTTACACGAAGTCAAAAAGTTGATAGCTTCTGCTCGAAATGTGTTGGATTATCATCAAATGACTTGTACTTTACCAAAATCTAAAAGGTTGATCAAGGTGGCAGATGCAAATGACTATGAACTTTGTCCAGAACTTATGCCCAGCCAATTACTTTTTAAAGTTGTGCTACCACTGTTAGCTAGCGTTGTCGTACTAACCAGTATACTGATAACTATTGGTTATCGTTATAATGCTGAAATCAAACTCTGGCTCTTCGTCCACGGATGTTGTCTTCAACTTGTGACAGAAGATGACCTAGATGCTGAAAAACAGTTCGATGCATTTATATCCTACAGCACTGAAGATGAGGAATGGGTTGCTAGAAATTTGGTTGAGCCATTAGAAAATGGAGTACCTAAGTATACTTTACTACTTCATAGTCGTGAATGGCCAGTAGGTGAATATATTACTGATATGATATTTCGATCAGTAAAGTACAGTCGTCGAACCATTATTGTGTTAACAGAAAATTTTGCTAAGAGTCACTGGAGCCGACTTGAGTTTGAAGCAGCTTATCAAAATGCTATCAATGATCAAATAAACCGAGTGTTAATTGTAGTGCCCCAAGATTTACCAGATGTTAGGACTCTGGGTAGTGAACTACAAGCATTCATTACCTTAAATACATATATAAGATGGGACGACCCATATTTTTGGAGGAAGTTACGATGCGCTATGCCTCGTGTTAGAAAAAATGCTTCTGAATGCCGAAGACAAGTTGGGCATAGCAACACGGCTTTGTTTCTTTCTAATTTTGATTAGTTAGGCTTTTTTTTTTAGTATTTAAAGAACCGACACGATACTTTATCTTTACGTAGGAGTATTTCGTACCTGTAGGGTGTGTTAAGTAATGCGGTAATACATACGATGTAGACTGTCTTAGAGGAAAATAAAATAATTTCCACTCGTATGTTGTAATAATACGACTTTTTAAACACTTAAATACAAAAAGACCTTTTAAACACTTTTTCAGTACAAAAAGACCTCAGGGCCGGCCTCAGTCTTATATACGAGATTGTTCACGGGCTTTTGGCTGTCGAACGACATCCATTAACATCAACTCGGGGGCACTCCCTCAAGTTGTGTGTTCAATCTGCAAGCAAGGATTGCCGCAAACATTTCTTTGCGCTATGTGTTACAACCATTTGGGATGGCCTCACTGACGATATTGTAACGGCCCCTGCAGTAAAAATCATTATTAAACGTTTAAAATTATTCCCGTTGACAGACTGTGTGTGGCGCCCCTACCATTAGTGCTTCTGGTGTACATTTCATCCTGTTTAACCAATACACCTGGACCGGTGCTAGTGGATTGCCCTTCCGTTATCCACCCTTTCTCAAGGAAAATTTGTATTATTATTAAAAAGACCGATTGAGGTTCTTACTAAACATCATTTTGTAAAATATTACATTTTTTTTTACACCATTCTTTGCCGCTGGCTGCTGTTCTACAACAATCCGGTAAAGTTTATGAATATGAAAATATAAAAAACTAATGGTCATTAGAGCTGCTTAAACTATTATTTTAATAATAATAGGAATAATAAATAATTGTCTTTGGCCTCAAGAAAGCTCAAGAGGTGAGAATGGGTTGTTTTACTAACCGAAAATTGCAGGCCAAAACCCACTACAAATAATAATGTAAAATTCTTAAAAACAACTAACTAGAAGATCCATACACGTTGATATTTCGTCAAGGGGTTTTGAAAATTTGGTTAAAAGGATCAGTGCTCTGGTTTCTTCAAGTGTGGACGTATGTCCGCTTGGTTTAAGGACTTTTTAATAGAAGCAACCGAACAAGAAGATGGTAATTTCCTCACTTAGGAAACTCAAGCCAAAACAACTCGATGGGAAAAATATTTCCTACAGTCAAGTGTACACATTGGGAGAACCAATTGGAAGTTTTAAATTACGATTACTGTATATTGTTTTATTTGTACTTTACCATCATGTAATATTATAGTAACGGAGTTTTAAAATATTCATTGCATGAGTGTGTGCTTGAAAAGACGTGTGAACTCGACATAACACTTCTGCTCACTTCACTCTTTCACAAAATTTAATTTGGCCGACAAAATCAATGCCATTGATATTGTACGACTTCTTTTTACACTGCTGAAACATGTTGACCATAGAACTAGACAATCTTGTGGATCAGACGTTCAGGTGTGTGTAATTTGTCATATTTGCAGATAGTTTTAATCGCTCCTGGCTTAAAGAAATTAAATATGAAGGCAATGTTCCACATTTGTTGGTTAATTCTTAATAGGGCTAACCTTGGCGGCGTTTCCATGGTTGAATGATATCAATTCTTTCAAAGACAGACCCTTTTTGGAAACTGTGCAGTTCTCGTGTACCAGTTTTGGTTTTGGGTGGATAGCTAGCTAACTAGCTACCTATGCTGGCCATGACCACGGCTCCCGTATTAATTCTTATAAAGTGTAAAGACAACAGCTCACTAAGGAAATTTGGAGAATGTAAATCTTTACATAGGTAAAGAGTTGTATGGAAAAGTATATTTTTTCCAAAGTGAGGGTTGCAGCTAGAAGCGCTTGGCCCTGAAATGGCGCATAAGTAAGAAAAAAAATTATTATCGTAGCGATTATTTGTGTTGCCATCAACAGTAGATTATAACATGCTCAAAGCGTGATTAGTAAAGGCCTTTACTGTAAGATTTGGTCTCAACCTTCCATGCTAAAGCCAAAATTTTGACGCTTAATATCTCCGGCGTCTATTAATATTTTTTGATTAAATTTGGTACGAAAGTTTTGTTGGACTCAGTCAACAAGCATACCAAAATTCATTAAAATCTGCTGCAGCAAATCGGAGATCTGGAACCGAGCTGAAACCACGAAATTCGTTTTTGGCGTGTTGTTGTTCTAGTTATTGGCACAACACTTTTTTACTATACGCTCTCTACAGATCAATCTATTTGTCCTATAAATCTGGTTCTTAGCTCATTTTACGAGTAACTGCTCCGTAGATGTTCTCACCCCATAAGGCCTTTTCTAATTGGTCAAGTGGTTCGGAAGCTCTAAACGACCAGATTGATTGTTTTTCATTGTTTTAAACATTGTTATTATGCAACAAACCCTTACGAAAAATTGTCATGAAATTGTCATGACAATGCAATTAAAAAATCATGACTATTCCATGATGAACTGGGGCAATGACTTGTCATGATTTATTACGATTTGTCATGAATGGTAGTCAGGTTTTATCAGGATCCGCTATTATGATTTGTTACGATGTTCATGATGGTGCTTATTCCTAATGATAAATCATGATAGTAGATCATGATAAATCGTTATAGCAGATAATCACAAATCACAAAAACTAATGACAAGTGAATTCATCATGGAATAGTCATGATTTTATTCATTGCATTTCAGACAATTTTTCGCCAGCTGTAAGTTGTAGACTGAAAATTAAAGGATTTGTTGCCATATTGATTTGTGTATAGGTTGTTTCGTTTGAATGTTAAAGTATCATGAATTAGAAAACAAAAACGAACTCCTTTAATATTCAAGGCAAGGTTTGACGAACATATACCAACACCAAAACTGGTATAAGAGCTAAGTTGCCAGGTTTCCAAAAAGGGTCGGCCTTTGAAAAAAGTGTTATCTTCAACCAGGAAAAGGGCGCCGAGGTTAACCCTAATGTGAGCGTAGATGAAGGCAGGCATAATGGTTTGTGTGGTCTAAGTCCTTTGAAAGTTGTGATAGCCATAAAAAACCGAAACTGGTGTAAGAGCTAAGTTGCCAGGTTTCCAAAAAAGAGTCGGTCTTTGAAAGAAGTGTTATCTTCAACCAGGAAAAGGGCACCGAGGTTAACCCTAATGTGAGTGTAGATGAAGGCAGGCATAATGGTTTGTGTGATCTAAGTCCTATGAAAGTTGTGATAGCCACAAAAAACCAAAACTGGTGTAAGAGCTAAGTTGCCAGGTTTCCAAAAAGGGTCGGCCTTTGAAAGAAGTGTTATCTTCAACCAGGAAAAGGGCGCCGAGGTTAACCCAAATGTGAGTGTAGATGAAGGCAGGCATAATGGTTTGTGTGGTCTAAGTCCTATGAAAGTTGTGATAGCCACAAAAAACCGAAACTGGTGTAAGAGCTAAGTTGCTAGGTTTCTAAAAAGGGTCGGCCTTTGAAAGAAGTGTTATCTTCAACCAGGACATAGGCACCAAGGTTAACCCTAATGTGAGTGTAGATGAAGGCAGGCATAATGATTCGTGTGATCTAAGTCTTATGAAAGTTGTGATAGCCACAAAAACCAAAACTGGTATAAGAGCTAAGTTTCCAAGTTTCCATAAAAAAATCGGTCTTTGAAAGAAGTGTTATCTTCAACCAGGAAAAGGGCACCGAAGTTAATCCTAATGTGAGTGTAGATGAAGGCAGGTATAATGGTTTGTGTGATCTAAGTCCTATGAAAGTTGTGATAGCCACA
>JAHWFP010252018.1:0-26515 GCA_023313725.1 Lithobius niger | reverse complement strand
CCCCCCCCCCCCCCCCCTAAAATCGTAACTTTACTTTCCTGTATGATTCTGCCATTTACGGTGCGTCTAGCATAGTGGAGATATAGACCTCCACTGTACTTAGCATCCTTTTTTACCCTAAAATCGCAACTTTACTTTCCTGTATTATTCTGCCATTTACGGTGGGTCTAGCATAGTGGAGATATGCGTAAACCTCCACTGTACTTAGCATCCTTTTTCCCTGCATGATTCCTGCATGATTCCTGCATGATTCTTGCGTTTACTTGTATAATGGTTATATGCGTAGAACTCCATCGTACTTAGCGTCCTTTCCCCCCCCCCCCCAAAAATGGAAACTTTATTTTTCTGCATGATTTTGGCATTTATGGTAAGCATAGCTAGTGAAGATCATAGTAAGTTAATTCGTATATTTATAAACACTGCAAAACCTCAAAATGGATGTTTTAAAATAGTGTTATTTAAGAAATTAAGACAAGGTTCTTAGTTTCGTTAAAGTCTCGAATTTTCCTAAATCATAAATGTGTCTGTGTGATACAGCAGTACCAACGTCTCTGCATAGTATCATCGCCATTTTCCGAGGCGAATGCATTGATTGGCAGTGAAAAGTTTAAAACAAATTTTGCATTTGTTTGTCTTAGTAAAATCGAAGCAAACTTCAAATTCTGAAATGTGAATAAGTATTGGACAATTAATAAATAGACATGAATCAATGTATATAATATAAAGGCAAATTAAAAATAAGCCTTCAGCAAAAAATCATGCACTAGAATAACGTAGTACAGTATGCCACTTTAAGCTCCTTAGTATCATACAACTAACATGACCCGGATTCGAACTGGCAAACCAGTCCATCTCCAGGTTAATAATATTGGTAATTTACCACACTGGGTGGACGACTGCCGGAAGGGTGGTGAGCTGCTAACACCGGGCCGGTGGGACGAGATGAAGTCAAAAGTAAATTTAAGGGCGCTTCAGAAAGGTTTCCAAGGGCTGTGTCGTCAGCATTCTATGGAACCTGAAACTGTGTTCATGTTCACTGTCTCACTGCTAAGAGAATTCCATATTGGAACTACACGGACGGAGAAAAAATTTTTGATGGCACTCAAGATGGGAACTCTGAACAGCTTCCATTGGTGTCCTCTAGTTACATAGGTATTAGGAGGGAGATCGAAAAGAGGCAGGTCGACGGCCACTAGACTGCGTAAGATTTTGTATGTCAAAATAAGGTCAAATTCTGCACAGTTCCGATGACTCCAAGCCCGTCCTAACACGACGTTCCAAGTAATTACTGCCATACTGCCTTTACCAATATGGCCAGTGGAGAAGTGGCTGTATCGGTAAAGGCGGTGTGGCAGTAATCTTGAGATGGATTGGTTTGCCAGTTCGAATCCGGGTCACGTCAATTGAATGAAACATAAATGCATAAAGATGGCTTCTGTACTACGTTATTCTAGTGCGTGATTTTCGCTGATGGCTTATTTTCCAGTTTTCCTTTACATTGGAAAATTTATTCAGACTTTTCAAAATTTATTCAAAATCTAGTCGATAAACCGTTACAGTTTAACTGAAACCGTGCTTGTTACTAGTCAGAGGTTATCTGACCACGGACATGATATGACCGACAAACGTGATGTTCAACAAAAGGCTACCACAATGGTTATACCATGCGCCGTGGCTGTTTGCTGTGACGTGCATGTCACGTTTCTGTGCTAGTCCACACAGACGGCCAAACAGCCGTTGTTCTCGTTCATCATTGGCTAACTCATGGTGACGTCACGGCAAACAGCCATTGCGCGTGGTTTAGATACGTTATGTGATTATTGCTGTTGTTCTATTGTGTTTCCTTTACTTTTAAATGTTACTTTACTCGTCGTCCAATTCGTTCTGAAAACTCTCCTTTTTACAAGAACCTTTAAGATAGTTGATAGTTGCTGTCCAACAGCACTCGCAAACCAAAGTTAGTGTCTTTCATTTGATAACGTTAAAAACAATGGCTTGATTATTCTTCATAATGACTGTAATAAGACATAAAATAGCTCCAATACACAACATTAAACAGCAAAAAGGTTACGGGAAACAAAATCCGGGATATTTTATCAATCCTAGTAGTTTCCTTTTCTTTTTCAAAAAGGCGACAACTTCCTATTTTCTTTCTGAGGAGGACATTCAGTCGTTTGGACGAATTTGGCTGTGAAAGAGAAAAAAAGAAAAAGAAAAACAATAAAGATCACCTGATACTATGAATACTTTTAAATAACGAATAAACTCGCTGTAAGGAATTGATGAATAGCAACGAAACAACATCGGGTGGGTTATTAATGAGCCTAATAACATTTTGGATTTAGTTTGCAAAGTAAGGAATGGGTCACCGGGTTACTTAAGTCATTTGGATTACCATTTCGGGTGGATCACCAGTTCATTGGGTCAGCCACCCAGACCCAGACTTATTCAGTGACCCAGAATAACCCACTGACCAACTGGCCCTAAACGACTCGGTGCCCAATTGCCTGACCCAAGTGACTCGTAGTAACTATGTTAGAATGTTGTTATTTGCTTTTTATTCAAACCACGATAGTTTGTCTTGCTCAGCAGGACGTTATGAACCCGTTGTAACCTCTTTTATGCGCAGTAACTACGAGTTTTACACCAAACAAGTTCATTTTCTTGTTCGTTTTTATTTTCACCTGACGAGTTGAAGTGATATTCCCTGTTGTAAATTTCATCTCACTGACCAAATGAAGCTGCTTTTATTTTCTTTGAGTCGCTTTAGTAAAGAATTGTTTGACCAACAATGTATTTTCTGAAAGGTTGCGTCACATCGGCTCATGGGTCATGTCGGGTCACTTGGTCATGTCTGGTCACTTGGCCACGTCTGGTCAGTTGGTCATGTCTGGCCACTTGCTCATGTCGGGTTACTGTGTCAGCTTGGTCGACAGAACTCTGGGTCGTGGGTCTGAAAAATTTTGGCTCACTAGATCAAAGAATGTGAGCCAGTTCCAACTTTGCCCGTAAGATCTCCAGAAGAATAGTGAACCAAACCAAACAACCACCAAACTGGATATTCTTAAGAGTGGGGATATAAATGAACAAAGAGGTTAATTTTTTTCCGATGTACAGTTTGTAGCAGATTACTGGCAACGTGGAATTTATTAGCGGTATGGGGAATCACGTTTTCCGAGTGCACTTATAACTTGTTAGGCGGTATTTGGATATGATAAGTATGTGTCATTATTTCTTTAAGATCTGTGAAATTCAAAGTTCCTTGCAAAAAAAAAGTGCTAGCTGTTCACAATTACTTGATTTTTCCTAAATTTCCGAAAATATGCATCGTTTTTAGTTAAACCCAACCAAAAGGCTTTTACTATCCTACCATCAGTGATTGACATCTGCACAATACACCAAATCAATTTCCTTTGTTTTGTCAGTTTGTGATGTGGCGATAATTACACTGTATCAAATTGGTGCACTTTAAACACCAACCGATGGGAAACAATGAAAATATCTAATTTTATGGACTCTATTGGCAAAGAAGCAAAATACTCTGAACTTTTTCAAAGCTCTCACAGAATCAAAAGTAATTTTGTTACCTATATTAGTAGGTAAATATTAAACAGCCATACGATATCATGGTATTAGTCACCCTAAAAAAAAATGGGAAAAAATGTTTTTCTACTTACTACCCGACTTGCTTGAGGAATACCGATAGCCAATGCTACTCTGACAGGCTGCGGGTAAATAACAGCCTGCTCTCTCTTTCTCCATGTGTAGTTGGAAATGGCAAATTCTAATAATGAAGCAAATACTATAAATATGCAGGCGAATAACCAACAATCGATCGCCTTTACATATGAAACAGCAGGCAGATTCTTCTGAGTCTGGTCCAACCGTGTTGCTAAAGTGAGCAATGACGTCACACCAAGAGTTATTCTTGCAGATTCCACATTGACTGGCACCCAAAAAGATATCCAAGATAGCACAACGATACAAATCGTCGGTGCGTACGTCGTCATCATGTAGCATCCAAGATGGCGGTAAAAGAGCACCTGTAGTTCAATGCAGGCGTACACTAAAAGTACAAACAAAATATGCTGTTCATGAATGTCTTTTTTTTTTTGCGTTCCACAGAAGCCACATAAGCCACATAAGCGTTTTATTACTCTCAATTGCAATTCTTATTTCATCTCACCGGCACTTCAACAATTAACCTATTTTTTTAATCACAAAGGAAGAAGGGCAAATGACACTGCTACATACACAGAGGTTATGTGCACGTTATTGTCTAACTGAAGATTGCCTGGATTGTCCAACGTTTAGTGTTTTTGCCTAATCAAGATTAATGCACGGTGGTGACGTCACGCTAACACATCCCAATGCTAAAAGTCTAGTCGTTATATACAGTTAATCTGAAAACCCACACACGTCACTGTGGGTTAATTTTGATAACCCACACTTTTTTGATAACCTAACACTTTTATGGCGTCTACATAACCCCTAACCACCACGTGACATAATGACCAGCTTTTCATAACTACACAACACATATTCAGTCAGCACGCCAACGCACACCAGCGTAAACAGGCACATTTGCGACAGGCGACATTTTCCATGGTACCAACACGGGGAAAAAAATGTCGCAAGCTAAACCTAACCCAGCAACCTTTTGTCCCAACGGTACGAAAACTAGGCTACTGACACTTCGAAATACACCTAAAAACCTACGAGACTCAAGCGAATAGCACATTTTACACTCAATCTTATTTAAACTATTAAAGTAGGAAAAAATACCGTTTTCCTTTAAACTCAAAAGTCGGTGGCTTGGACTGGGTAACGGGATGTGCCTCCCTTAATTTGCCTTCTGTGGAAAGGAAGTTTCTACCCGGAAGGTTTTGTTCTGGAATCTACATATTAGTCGTATGTAAACATTCTTAAATTCATTGTGATTCAAGAATAAAATTACGTATAAAAATTTTTACAAACTCAAATGAGACGATAAGTTAGACTGACGTCACACCTAAGCATTAAAACACACATCCGTGAAAATTGGACAACGGGACAGCCTGAACGTCTCGGGGATGTCGAAATCACACTCGCGCTAGCGCAATCGTGAGATTTCGCCACCCCAAAAACGTTTGGATTGTCCGTTTCTCGCAAACGATCAATTATTTCAGGTTAACCGCCTCTTCTTCACGGGTATCTATTACACAATTTGCCACTTACCCAGTCTTGTCTCGAATTGTCGAGACAAGACCAAGAATACTGCTGACTTTGCAAATAATTAAAAATTTTCTTTATAGTCTATATTAAAGCAAAATTATAAAACAAGTTGTGTGAAAAAAAAAAACCCAGAAGACACATAAGGTTGGTGTATGTGTGTTGAATTTATGTATCAATGGTGTCCAACAATCAGTTGAAAGACGTGAAGCGAGTGTTTTAAGAAATCATTTTATGCGTCTACTTTCAAAATTTTTTTGTCTGGATCAAGTCATTAAACATGACGAAAAGCCAAATGGGCTCGCGAAGGGTTAAATAAATACGGATGCAAACCTATTTACGTTGCCTTTTTGGACTTAAATGTCAAACTGCCTGAGCTGGAATTGAATTCCCTACCTATGAAACCAAATGTCGAGGTCCTACCGCTAGGCCGTGTCAGTATGGCTCAGCAGTAGGACCTCGGCATCCCGCTCAGGCAGTCTGACATTTCAGTCCAAAAGGCAACGTAAATAGGTTTGCATCCGCATTTATTTGATTCTTGTCATGTCACGTCTTTTATTTCTGATTAATATCCTTGAAGTGTGATTAGAACTGTGTACGCTAGCCTATCTAGCTAATGACGTCAGATTGATCGCTGAAAGTCAATGTCCCAAAATTGTTTCCGTAATTTTACGGATTTTCGATCTTAAAATCACAAATAGTACAGAATGTAGGTGCAAAATTTCAAGCGAAATGGCCAACGATTTCAAATGTTTTCGTGGAGACAGATAGAAACCATCACCAAATGAGTAAGTGCTTCATGCCACACATCACTAAAATGAGATGAGACGAAAGGCATTCTTTAATATTTTATAGCGTTTATGCTTCGTTTGTAATAATTAAATTGGATATCTCTTCAAAGTTGAAGATAGTTTTAAAACGGGTTTATTTTAACCTAACATAAAAACGATTTGATGGATTGATTGAGGGCAATACAAAGAGCAGCTGAAATACTCCTGAGATTAAAGGGATATACTTCCCAGCGCCATTTTTCTCGATCCTCCACATCAAGTACGGCCCCAAAGGTCTATTTCCTTACCGTTTGTCTTTCCCTTGCTAAAAATCCTTTTTAAATGTGGCGTCTAGGAGATTTTCTATTGAATATAATGGAACTTTATTTACTAACGACCCGTCACTAAATCATGCATTGCGCGCGTACAATAATCATGACGTTTCATCTGTGTGTGTACATCTACTAATTTTCTAATAATTACCATGAGATCGAAAATCTAATAGACTAATGCGGTAAAAATTAAAATTCATTATTCCAATAGGTCGCCGAAGCAAAATTTTAAGACACTAGCATAGAAAATTATAAATTGTGATTTTAAAATACGAGAATCATTCCGGTTTGTGACGACACAATCAATGGGTTCACGCTGGCTGGACTGTTAGGCGCAATGCCAATTGAGACAGTAGCTACGTTTTCGTTGCGAGGAACGAAGCTACCGTCTCAGTTGACGTTAGCTGTGGTAAATACGCGGATGTGATCGTCGCGTGGGTGTTGTGAGGCAGGCGGAAGGTTATAAGACAGGCGGTATGTTGCTTTAACATACAGAACCCGACGACACTTAATCCTCTACTGCACGGTGTTCTTCAAAGGGACACGTCACTTCTCATTCAAAAAATAGTCCAAGACGTGGCACGAGCTTTGTGAGGGATCCCTGGGGAGTGCGAGCAAAGCGAGCAGCAACAACCTAGTAGTCAGCGTCCCCACCTCCAAACCATTTGAATGCTGGTTCGAATCCCACGACCGACCAAACCCAGTTAAAGAGAAAGGGCTATGAATAATTGCATGCAGTAGAGAGTTAAAATTCATGAAACAATTTGCTGGGGGAGGTCGGTTCAGTCAAAAGCTTATAAAGAGTTCAGTTAGAAAAGAGGAGTGCTTGGACAGTACTAACCCCCTTCCACTCCAGACGTATGCCGTTGCTAAAGTCTACGTAATAATAATAATAATAATAATAATAATAATAATAATAATAGTTTCCTGTTCATCTCTAGGAACCAGGGTGGATGGGAAGGGCAACATTCATTGCCACTGATACCCAACCACATTTTAAACAAAGTTGTGGAACAACTGATCATTGACACATTAAAAGAGTAACAGGGCAGATGAAAAAAAAAAAAAAAAAAACGATTAAAATGGACGGGATAAAAAGGGTTGCAGATTAAAATCATTAAGTTTACGCTTGAAAGTCTGTACCGAGCTAGCCGAGACAATGTCTTCCGTAAGTGCATTCCAAACAGGTGCAACCCGGACCGAGAAAAAAAACTTCCATGTGTGTGTATAGGTCAGTGATGTGATGCGATTCGATCTCGCTTCTTCTTGGGTTGGAGACCAAGTCCCTAATAACTCGGCTGTGCTCATGTATGTATGTACTCGGTTTGCCAGGAAACCACACTAAGCTTAGGGATACGTCCTTGAGAGGAAGGAGTTACGGCACTTTGCTAGTGTGTGACAAATTACATTGATCTGCTTGATTAATTTTCGCACTTCAAAATGTACTAACGTAATGGGGAATTAAAAAAAAAACACCTTATTTTTATGTGACATGGTTGACATATCCATCAGTTTGAGCTAAATGCCCCGATGCTGGAAAGAATTTATTTATTTTATATCAACACATTAGCTGCAAATTTAAGGGGAAAGGGTAATGATTTGGTCAAATGGTAGGTAACATACAGTGACTGAAAAAGTTCTTCACTTCTGGCTGATGTTAGCATATACCGAATGTAGCACAGTGCACAACGTTATTAGCACCACATAACGTGAGACGATACATAAAACCTGTAAAGGTTCACCTTTATTCCATATTTTGTCACACAAAACATTCGGAATGTTCCTCTACATTGGTTTGATTTTTTTACTACTTACATTTTCCATCATACGTTGGTACAATGCAGTCGCCAACTGTAATTGCATCAAATTCAAATTCGGCCAAACTCTCGTTACTTGATATTCTTTTGTGTCTGTAGTCGAAACCATGTTCGAAATTTACTTCATCTAGTTCGTCAAAATCTTAAAAAAAAAAAAATAATACAGGTCGCAATCGAATAGCTGGTCGAACGAGCAGAGTGAGTGAGTCGTCCATTACTAGAGTTTTCATGGTATGTTATGTAATGCTGCGACTTGAATAAATCAACGTTGAGTCGTTAATTTTTTCCTTCTTTTTTTCAGACATTGATTTTGTGTTCGAAATTGGTCCCAAACCAAAGATAAAACAGATAACCTAAATGCTGCCCCCATGCCCCTCCCCCTTTTTAAAGCTGAATTTCAGTGACTCTTTTGGGTATTTTTCAGACCTGCATACTCCAGCACCTTACATGTTATTATTATTATTATTATTATTATTATTATAATTGTATAAACCTGGAAGCAAACAATAAAAACATTAAATGCAAAAAGGAATGCACAGTGCTAGAAAAAAGAAACACAGCAAGATACTTAGGCATGGAAATAGATTCAAACTGGAACTTCAAAAGCCATATCTTGAACGTAATAACAAAACTAAGACAAATACTTCCAAAGATCTACCAATTAAAGAAGATATTAAACACAAAAAACAAAAAAATACTTTATGATGCATGGATAGAGAGCATACTTAGATATGGAATTGAAATATATGGATTTGCAGCAGACTACCTGATTGAAAGACTTCAAAAAACACAAAATAAAATAGTCAAAATACTCGTTGGCGAAAATAAAAACACAAAAACTAAAGATATCTTTAAAGAAAATAAAATTTTCAAGATAATAGAACTACGAGATTATATAATAGTAACAAAAAACTATTACACACATTTATTTAAAAACAGCAGAATAAGCAATATCGAAAGAGCAAGAAACATGAATCCATCTTACATTTTACCAAGATGGAATAATACATACGGAAAAAGAAATAAGAAATGGTACATTCCAAATATATTTAATAAAATGCCAAAAAATATGCTGGACTTTCCTAATATAAAGGAAATTAAACTAAAGCTAAGAGAAATGTGGAGCTAATTACTTACAAAAAATGATAATACAAGAAAAATACTAAATATTTGTAAACTAATACTATAAATGAAATATTGTAAATAAAGTATCATAATAAAATATTTATTGTTATTATAAATCAAAAGGTAATAGAAATATGAATTATGAATTTGACTAATAGAGGTTCAATACTAAATATTTGTAAACCTGTGTGAAATATTAGATTAACCATTATTTATTAATTTGTTATTTATTTATTTTTTGTATATAATAAGATGTAAAATAAGAAAAACTGACGCAACTCATTGCGCAATGTTGGGTGTACGTATATTTAAAAGAAATGAATAAGATGTCTTTGAAATCTCACACAAGCTGTTTTTAACAGCTTCGAGCAACTCATTTGTATAATGTAGTTGAATAAAATTATTATTATTATTATTATTATTATTATATTAAAAATCGAAAAGGAAAATTGGCATCTTCTCCCACATGTTTTCCATGATAAAAAAAAACAACTAGAAATACGGGTACTGTAAAATCAGTGCGAGGTTGTTTGATTCCTCCCTTCCCGAGTGATCAGCTGTCCTCCAGAGAGACGTCACCCAGAAACTACACTATAGCTTAGTTGTTCTTGCAGAAGCTGACATTAAATTTTAACTTTTTTGAACAAATAGGACCTGCACTGCAACACAACCTTCAAACTCCAGAACCTGAGAAATGGGTGATGTTTGAAAGGAACCAATTATTTATTTCCACAAGTTGTTAGAATACCAATACAGGAATTTGTCTGAAAACCTCAACTGGGATAATAAAGGTGCCCCAAGATATCAAATTCTATAGGTTGTGAAAAAAAAAATAATGTATGGTGTAATAGTGCTTAGCCCAAATTAGCCGCCAATGGCACCTTACAGTGTTAAATCAGCCTCATTGGACATACTGGTTTGTAGAGTTCTTTGCTAAGAATGGGTGGTTAAGGGATTGCCAACATGGCGTATTGTCAGTTAAAGGTTCATGTGAGTATGGGAAGGAAACAAGTTCTTGATTATGGCACAGATTAACCAATGAACCCTTAGATAGTATTCATGAGCATTGATCATGTGTTGTGTGAACCAGGAAACGAACAATATTCTGCAGAAAGATGGTAAGTGTGCAGCAAGGGCCAATGACAAGTAATGGTTATAGCATGGATTTTGCAACAATGGGCTAGTATAAGTGATTTAATGCACACTTTTGGTGCAGCGACGTAAGAGGAGCTGTGGAATCGTCCGAGGGGCCGAAGCCAAAGAGGATGTTGCACAGCTCCGAGGACGTCGCTTCACCAAAAGTCTGCATTAAATCAATTATACCGGCCCATTGTTGCAAAATCCATGCTATAACTGTTTTATTACCATACTTTACATCGCTTTGACAGGAGTTATTTAATGTTTTGTCTGCATGTATTGCACCATTAAGAAGCGTTCATAATTTATGTAACGCTTTATTCTAGCAATTTAGACCCCCCCCCTCCCTCCTGGTAATACCGGTGCAACACTTGGCGTGATCCCCCCCCCAAGTAATTACATAATTTCTCTCTCCCCCTCCCCCCCCCAAAAAAAAATAAACAACTGTATAGTTTTTTTCATGAATTAGTGTTTGTAAGCTGTACATATACCTAGGAGTGTAAGGACAGAAAAAAATATTAAGTCTTAAAAAACAGAAGTCAGAAAAAAAATTTACAATGTAAAAAATGTAAGAATTAACATAAAATAATTAATAGAAATACGCAAAAAATAAATTTGCGAAAGTTAGTTTGTTAAGTAGCATGTCGCCACCCCCTCCGATTTATGAACGCTCCTTTAGCGCCGCTTGCAAACACTTTGGAAGAGCGTATTTTTTGGGATCATTAGGGTTGCACGAGATTTGCTCATTTTTAAGAGTAGATATTGGTGCGAAGTAAGGCAGTCGCTGGTGGGGGCTAGGCCTTGCATTTCGTCACGAAATGTCGTTGAATTTGGGCATGACAGCCATTTGCAATTAGTGATGATCGTACATACACTGTTTTAATTTGAATCAACTATTTCGTCTCCGTTCCCAATTTGAAGGAAATCAGACGATGGTAAGCATAATTTCGAATGGCGGCCATCATAGATTAACAGCGACGATGGTACATTCATTGTTTCATTTGATATCAAGTAATAGCTGGGTCACAGTAATAGCTGGGTCAAAGTAATCGGGATTTTGACAGAGGCAGACGTAGGTAAGAAACGCAGTTACAGTACGGAGATTGTAGGAGTGCAAGAAAGAGCAAGAATTGACCTTGAAACTTTAGTTATAAAAAGGGTTTAACGAGCGTTAACCACTCCTGGTCATCTGCCCGAAGCCCTAAGGCCCTAGGATCCTATCACATCCTATCACATCAACAAACGTGTGCGCTATAAGTGTGCAGTATAAGTGTGCGGTTTAAGTATGCGGTATAAGTATGCAGTATAAGTCACCCACCTTTGTTACAACAATGGTGAGAACGCTCACCATTGTTGAAAGTGGCTAGGTTCCGGGATTTAGAATGCACATTTACAACAATGAAAACGACAAAAGTATGGTAATAATGAGGGATTTGATGAGTGAAGTAAAGATGTTGTTCAAGTAGATTATTATAGTTTGTGCACTATTTTGAGATATGGAATATTGGAAGGTAAGAGTGTTACAGAATTCTGACACCCGAAAGACAGTTCACCCTGGCTAGACCAGTCAAATTGAATTAGCGGTGTTTTCAAACTTTTCTAGTTTGAGAAATCGTATGTACACGTTCCCTTTGTTTAGTGAAAAAGCTCGGGAAATTGGCTCACACGCAATCGCAAACAACAACTTTTAGTGCGGTGCAGCATACACAAATTAAGCAAGTGATTATTATCTTGACAGTAAATGATTGTATTACGAACAAATTAATTAGTAGTAATAACGAACAATTAGCGTTTAAAACTTAAATCAAACAATGTAATCATTCGGCATTATCATTTATGCTGTGGTGAATTTGAGTAGGACCAAACCAGTAGAAAGAAGTTGACAGAATGACCGATAAACGTGAGAGCAGCGGGCAAATTGAACGAACAGTGAGTTGAGATCACCCATGTTTATGAAGCAGAAGAAGAAAGGTGGGGGATAGACACCCATTGTAAATTACATTGAATTGTGCTCTCAGACAAAATTGTACAGTTTTCCACCACCGTCAACTGAGGAAATTTTCAATTTCCTTGCTGTAAAGAAATGTATACATATGTACTGGATGATGAAAAGGATTTTATCGTATACCATTGGATCCACAGTCCAGGGATGGCACGACCTTTGGGATTCTGAGGAATCTACATGGGGAGATGATACCATTTGGCCTACGTAATGCAACTGCCGAAAATCCACAGGATAATGGACTACGTGCTTCATGGCCTGCAGGGGACGGACTGTGTAGCAGTTGTTGAGGATATCATTGTAGTGTTGGACACTTGGGAAGACCATGTCCAGCCCTCAAAACAGTTTTTTCGAGCACTCATTAAACATGGATTAACTCTAAGAAATAAGAAGTTTAATTTCTGCCTTCCATCCATGACAATCCTCAGTCACGAAATTTCAGTGGATGGTATCAAGGTATCAACTTCCACCATGGATGCACTACATAACAACCCCATGTCAACAACGAGAACAAAGCTGAGGCAATTCCTAGGCCTTGCTGGCTACTCTCGACACTTCATCAGGGAATCTGCTGAAAATTCCAAAATTTTCAATCATCTCCTGACAAAAGATAACCATTCAATAGGCCGCAAAGCATAGCCTGGCATTTGAAAGCCTGAAAGAGAAGTTACTGACCTCCAACTTCCCACAGTTACCAGACTTCCAGGAACGCACCAGACTCGAAACTGATATGTAGAATGAAGGAATCGGAGGAATGCTGTCTCTAGAAATTAATGGAGAAGTTTGACCTAGCGAGTTCTTTAGCAGCTTCCTTCTAGATAGCAAACTAGGTATGCCACGTTTACAATTTTACATTGACTCTGAGTCCAGAAAGGGATAACCAAAGGTCTTCCTGTAGAATTATATTCCTGAATGTTTTTGGCACCACCTGAAAAAGCACCACGACCACCAACAAGCCTTAACCCTTGGAGTAACAAAAATCTTAACCCTTAACTCTACGTTAACTTGTGTATTGGCCTAAAATGTTCACAGATACGAAAGCATATGAGCATTATTGTGCAAGTTGTCAGATGGTTAAACTACAACACACAATGAGAACCTGATGCATGCAACAAGTGACACGCGATAACTCTAATCATATTCTTTGAATTGATTTTGTTGGACCATTATCAGTAATAACATAAAACAAAACCAGCAGTGTGCGCCTCGTAAAATTCGGTGTGCCCCCCCCTCCCACATATGTATTGAGCGCGGTGAATTACTTTATCAAATGGGTGTGGCTGATTCTAATGAATACTACAACAAGAGCAGCAGCAGAACAGTTCTGACAGCAAGTTCTGAATGATGCAGGAGACCCCAAATATATCATCTCCGACAATGGCGCAGCCTTCAGAGCCAAAGAGTTCACTGATCTACAGAAGGAGAATGGCATACGTTATGCCAGAACCACTCCCTACCATCCTCAGGAAAATCATGGAGTGGGTTGATCAAACCGTCAAAGCATACCTGCGAGCATTTGTGATTTAAAACCATACCAACTGGGAACCCCTGCTACATTGTGGTATCAGGGGTTCGCAGTTGGTATGGTTTTAAATTTGGAACGGTCAACAGACCCAAGAATGAGATTGCAAGCCTTGTTATTTCCTCCTGTAATGACATGGCTCACAATACAAGAGCATGCAGAGAAACATCATCGAGATGGAACGAGCGTATGATCTGGCAAGAACCCACCTCGACAAAGCAGCCAGAAGAGCGAAAACAGGATATGAAAAGCATCACCAACCAATCGAATTAAAGAAAGGACAGATAGTGAAAGTCAGAAATCACGTGCAGTCTGATGCAGCAAAAGAAGTTCACGAGTAGACTCGCAGCAGTTTACAAAGGTCAATACAGGGTAGTGAGCAAATTGTCTTAAATTAAGTATCGCCTGAGATCCACTGTGGATTGCAAGGACGAAAGAATGTGTAACATCAAAGAAAATAGAGTCATCCTTTAATCCTGACAGCAATCAGCATGGACAGATATGGCCCCGACTATCCACCCCAGGTACAGTCTTAAATCCACCAGAAGAAAATAAGGATGGCGAAGGTCAGCCAGCCAATGCAGGAGAAGAGGTCACCATCAGATTCAGATGATAGTTGCTAAAACAATGAAGATGTGTGTCAACCACAATGGGGAACTGTAAGTCAAACTGAAGACGAAGGAGAACATGAGGAGTCAACGAAATAAGATTCTCAATCTAATGCCTCAAAATTCACATGAAGAGAAGGAGGAACACGAGTTAGAAGAACAATCTACATAAGACCACCACTGAAGCCAAAAAGGACAATATTTCCACCTTTGAGGTATCACCTAAATCTACTCACAAGCCATCAGCAAAG
This sequence comes from Lithobius niger, assembly GCA_023313725.1. Taxonomy (NCBI): domain Eukaryota; kingdom Metazoa; phylum Arthropoda; class Chilopoda; order Lithobiomorpha; family Lithobiidae; genus Lithobius; species Lithobius niger. Next base: position 11,740 of record JAHWFP010252018.1, on the reverse strand, counting down.
TTCAGGAAAGATGACCATCTTCCCAAAGCACTTTCATGTGAACATAAGTAATCTGTAGTATGTAATTTGATGACCAGAAGATGTGCGCAAAGTACAAGAGGATATGATTTCCCCCTTACATATCAAGTGGTGTCCTACAACACACCGAGAACCAACTGGTACATTAGAAATCCAAACTCTTTCCACGAAAGATGACAAAGGTAATTCTCGATTAGTCACTAAGGCAAAGAAAGTTCGAAAAGCTGGCTTGAATGGAAGCTGCTCGCAATTGGGATGACATGCCAACCAGGATGGAGCTGACGGAAAGTCAACACGATTTGGAGTAGGGATCAAACCACAATCCACAAGACTTGTTGACAGTGTGGAGATGGATCCACATGTGTATCATACAACTCAAGAAAGTCTGAGTGTAAGGTCCATAAACTGACCACATAATGAGAGCGAAGTCTTCACAAAGCACATTTCCAAACAACACGAGGAAACCTGTGTATAACGTTTCACTAGGACTATCACTACAGCAGGACAGTGAGAAAGGTGAAAAGAATGCATCCGTGGTGATGGCTGCCAAACCGAAAGTATGGATGACTTGATTTGCCGTGGTTACGAGAACAGCAGAAGCAAGTGAAGAAGCTTAGATCAGTGCACCAAGGTATGAAGTAAGACATGTGCTCACCCACATGCAGAATTACATTAGTCATAAACTAAGACATGCGATCACGCACACGCACTTTTCCTCTATTTTATGATCTAAGACACAAGTAATCCTGTGCAAGCTGAACTAAGATGTGTGATCATTCGCATGCAACTTTCTTCTGATTCATGATCATCCACGATGTGTGATTTAATCATGCACACATTAGTGAAATACGCCCAAGCGCATTCATTCACATGAACATTTCGAACAAATTGAGATTTGCATACGTTTTACAGTGATTTGAATAACATGTTTTATTTCTTTTACATTCTTACATGCACGGCCAAATGCCCACTTTGCCAAGAATTATTGCTACCCGATTGTAATCAATAGCCTATCTGCAAACCATCACTCCCTCCCTGCACTTATGTTTGGGTAGGGGAAGACAACAGTAATGGTGCGCACCCCAAATTAGCCAGTAACGATACACCGTACAGTGTTTAATCAGCCTCATCAGACATAATTCTTTCATCAGACATAGTCTTTTAATTGACATCCCACTTTTTAACTTGTCAACGAACATGTGCACTCGTGGCCATTGTTTCAAGCTGACCAAACCCCCTGCCCGGTTGGAGATTCGCCGATTCTTCTTTGCAGTGAGGGTAATCGAGCCCTGGAACTATCTACCAGAGTCAATGGTATCAGCTCTGTCCGTGGGCTCATTCCGATATCGGCTTGAGGAGGTTGACCTGAGGCGCTTCCTAAGAGACCAGATTTCTGTCCCCCACCCCCGTAATTGGGTTGGTGAGGAAGTTTCGGAGGAGGGGAAATTTTTTTTTTTTTTGGAAAAAAAAGAAGAAAAAAAAAGGAAAAGAAAGAAAAGATTTCTTAATGTTTCTTGCTTTTTTAATGTCGGACTGGGGTAAGTGGCATTTATGCCCTTCCGTTTCCCAAAACACTGACCATTTTGTGTTTTAAACCTTCATTATCATACCGATTTATTGAGCTCATTGGTGAGAAGGGGGTGGTTGAGGGTGAAGCCAACACGGTGTAAAATCATTTGAAGATTCATGTGAGTATGGGAAGTGAACAAGTTCTTGATTGTGGCACAAATTACCCAAACAAACCTTAGATAGTATTCTTGAACGATTTAGGAACTGAATAAAAGTCTGGAGAAAGAACATGAGTGTGCATCAAGGGCCAATAGCAATGAGGGATTTGATGAGTGAAGTAAAGAGGTTGTTGAAGGAATGTATGTGCACTCTTTTATGCTATCTGGCAAATTGGAAGGAAAGAGTGTTACAGTAGGGCATTGACATTTATTTTAAACTAAACGATAGAACGTAATGTGATGATGAATGAGGCATGTAAAGTCATACCAGCTTCATTCTGCGATAGTAATGTACAACTATTTTGTCAACAACCAATTAATTGTTGCACGTCTTTCAATTCAACACAGAGGACAGCATCCGAAGATTGGCGTTGAACTGTTGCAAGACTGTGGGACCTAGGGTTTCCTGACCGGGGGTTCATGTTTTTAATTAAGTAGTGGGGTGTATGGCTCTTGGCCAAGGCCCCTGCTGGATAAATTGAATTGAATTGAATTCAGTCGGTATCATTACTTGTTACAAATCCAACTAGTGATCTATGTTATTAAATAGTTTAAAATCTTGGTTGCGTAGTTATTTAGCAGTTCGACCTTCTTTTATAAAACAAATTCATAAATTCAAGTTCTTAAGCCTATAAACTCACAACTTTCAAGCTGTATTCTGCATTTTTGCTTGTCCATTGGATATGCTTGCAAGACGATGGCGCATGAGAACTTAGTAAGTGATCTGAAATAATAACTAATGCATGAATGAAATAATTCACAACAATATTCACTTAACCTAAACATTCGTTTTATGGACAGAGACATTGAAAGTCGGTATAACAGAGTGGCTGGCTTGAGTTTCGGGTGTTTTTTTGGACAATTCTGGACAAACTAAAATCTGTTGAAAAAACGTTATATACTACCAGTGCCTCAATTTTAAAACTGGGGGAAGGGAGGGGGGGGGGGGGGGGGTGGCGTCTATTTTTTCTAACATTTACGATATAGTCCGTAGTTATTGTTATACACTAGATCATTTGTTCTGCCTTCCATTCACAGGTCGTAAGTCAGTCAAAATAAACTAAAAAGAAGAAGAGCATTCAAAATAGTTACGTACATTACATACAAAAATAAACAACAAACATAATACAAATAATGTAATCTCTAAATAAGTACGTAAAATATGGCACGACGTCATGATCAAAACCCAATAGTGTGCACGTGCAAATTATGTACAGTACGTGTTCAGTCTCTCTTTCACGCTTAGTGTTGTTTTCAATTGCCCACTTCTAAAAAGGAATGTAGCTGGTACAAAGAAATCAGTTTCATCGAAATTATGATGTCACCACCATCAACTTATAGGGCAGTGACACGACGTAGTATTATTGTGTATAACTCTATGCTGGAGCCTTAATGGGTTAGCTGCAAGGGGCACTGCAGAGCCATACTGAAGCAAATGCTGTGAAGAGTGATTTCTTGACCTAAAACGCGCGATTTTTGTTGTTGGAGAAAACAACGTTATTTTAAGCCTAAGAAATCCGCCCTTCCGTTGTTTTTCCCTCCATTTTTATGTAGTAGTGCACCTTGTAGTTATGCCATCCAAAACTCATACTGGTGCCAATATGGCGGCAAATGTCACTGCTCTATACATATAACTCATAGCAATACCTTAGGGATGTCCACAAAGTGTGATTGACTGGGTCGTAGTACAAATGCTGTTTCTTCGAGTTAAATAGTAAGGGTCCACAACCTCTGCAATTTCTGTAGTGAACAATAGGCGTCCACAACAGATCAGCTTGCTTACTTAAAGGAATACGCTCAGTTGTATTTATAATTCTTGCAGCAGGTTGTAATCTGTGGTCTTTCCACTGAAATTCCACGAAGGTATCAACTGTCATTTCCTGAAGAAAATTTAAAATGTATTAAATTCTAATTTTCTCTAACCTGTGAAGAAGCAAGAAGTTGTTCAAAGAAAGGTAAATCATTGTAATCCCACACCGGCTTTTTCTAGACTAATCTTCAAGCAGAAATAATTGCTGTTCAGAAATAATAATGTATTAAATTCTGGCTTTATTTAATTAGTGAAGAAGCAAGTAGTTGTTCATAAACTTAAATCACTGTAGGCCTACACCGACTTTTTCTAGACTATCCTGTCTGTTACTTAATGCACGTAGTTTGGTAAGAAATATTGGGTGTTTTCTTGAGATTGTTTACGAGGGCAAATATGATTTTATTTTTGTGGTGGAATCCTGGTTACATCATGGCTACACTAATACAATGGTGTGTGACCCCACAAAGTATTCAGTGCTTAGGCGTGACGGAGATAGGAGTGGGGGACTGCTTATTTTATATCGCCAAGGTTTGCAGTTGTGAAGGGGGATGTTTCTGTTGCGTCCGAGGGGATGGTTGTTTCATTGCCTAACTTAAAATTAACTTTTATTTTGTGGTACCTACCTAATAGCAGGAATGTGGAAGCGATGTTGAATATTTGTAATTTCATTACTAACTCCCTGAAAAGGCAGCACTCAAATATTGTTCTCGGAGACTGACCTCTCAGCAGTAGACTGGATGCGAAACAGTGTATCCGATGGCTATCATCGTCTTTTTTTGGAGGAGATTGCACCGCTTGGACTAACCCAGCTTGTCGAGCAGCCAACAAGTGTCGAAAATATACTCGACCTTATTTTTACACATGAAGAGGGGATGATCTATGACCGTGAGATGGGGGATCATTTTGGAAATGGAGCTCTGTGACAGGGAAATACAGTGACTAAAGGTGGGCTGGACATCCCAGCTTTTAATTAAACATCTAAAACAGAGCTTCAGCCTACCTACTAAAGAATTTTGGTCCAGAAATATCTTATCCATTGTCAAAACTTTTTTCTTTATCTTTTGTGCAGGCAGGACTTCCAGAGATTTGGAGCACAGCAAATGTCGTTCCAGTCTATAAAAAGGGTTCACCCTCTGATCCGTTGAATTGTAGACCCATAGCCTTGACGTGTTATTTGCAGGATTATGGAAGCAGTCATTCGGGATAAATGCTGTTACACGTCGGAAAATATTTCATTATTAAACAGGATCAGTTTGGCTGTCTTCTCAGGTACATCGTCGGTACATCAGTTACTGTCTGTTCTAGACAGGTGGACATCCTCCGTAGACATCGAAGTTAGTTACGACCTTAGCTACTTTGATTTCAAGAAGGCTTTTGAGCCAATTATACATCAAAACCTGTTATCAAAGGTTTTGGGCTGTGGGATTGGTGGACGCACTTGGGAATGGATCTCGGCTTTTTTGAAAAACTGGACACAGTGTGTAATTATCGAAAATACATTTTCGGAAAGCAAGGAAATTACTAGTGGGGTCCCACAGGGTTCGGTATTGGACCCCTCCTTTTCGTTATCTATTTAAACGACCTAATAATTACAAATGAAAACACCTATGGAGTAAAGTTTGCTGATGACCTCAAGGTGGGCACAGAGAATCTTCTCCCAGAGGCTCCTCTGACCTCAGCGAAGAGATCCAGAGTATTGGAAGCTGGTCAAATCTCTGGCAGCTACCACTTTCAGAAGCTAAGGCTGCCCAGGCACTGAGCGACTTGGCCGCACGGCCAGGTTGCTGCGGCCAATGAAAATGATTAGTGCGTGAACATAAACGGTAAGCATTCTCATTGGCTGCAGCGACCTGGCCGCGCGGCCAAGTCGCTCAGTGCGCGAGCGGCATAAATGCCACTTTTTTCAGGTTGGTCGAAAAATTAATCGCGAAAATTAAACCTTGAACAATACATTGTTGTCAGCTGTGGATAAAGTAAAGGACCTGGGCATTTGGTTCTCTTTCGATCTTATATCTTCTTTACACTGCCAGAAGATTAGTGTGCTGCTTTTAGATGGCTTGCGGTGGTAAATAGATGCTTCACATCTGGTAATATAAATACGCGTGTATGGGCTTTTAAAGTGTTCGTGAGACCACTGTTAGAATACGCTACACCAGCGAGGTCCCCATATTTGGCAAGGGATATCAACCTGATTAAGCCGGTTCAGCGTAAATTCAAAAAAAGTCTGCCGGGACTACGTGATGTGAACCACATCCAACGACTATTGAGGACTGGTATGGAGATACTAGAACTTCGCAGAATCAAATATGATCCTATTCTTACTTTTAAAATAATAAAGGGATTGATATCCGTTAGTCTACCATTCTTAGATATGTCCAACAGCCACTATTCTACTAGAGGGCACCCATTAAAAATGGAGGTTCAGAGTTCACACCTCGAATGTCGTAAGCATTTTTTCTCAGTTCGGGTTGTTAATATTTGGAATTCTCTTAAAGGGCAATTACATCCATTTTGACATGTATGTTTGACTTTTGGATCACTTACACAATAACTAAACACAAGAATTGCGGTAAGAATACGTTACTTACGTCTGATATAACAATTTAATTACTGCATCACCAAAACACGACACGGAGATCGCCATTGTTTTGCTGGAACGCTCAGAAATTAATGCCGACAGATGTCACTTTTCGATTTCGACACGCAGCCGATTGAGATAGCTGTATAGACGCTTGAGAGCCAGCTAAGGCCGTCAGACGCTTGAGCTCCTCACAGTCAACACAGCTAGCTCAATCGGCTGCGAGTCGAAATCGAAGAGATCCGTCTGTCGGCATTAATTTCTGCGCGTTCCAGCAAAACAATGGCGATCTCCGTGTCGTGTTTTGGTGATGCAGTAATTAAATTGTTATATCAGACGTAAGTAACATATTCTTACCGCAATTCTTGTGTTTAGTTATTGTGTAAGTGATCCAAAAGTCAAACATGCATGTTAAAATGGATGTAATTGCCCTTTAACACGGAAACGGTGAATGCATGCTGTGAACTTGACTTCCGCTGGTTAATAAATATGCAGTCTTCACAGATTACTGAAGAGGACGCATTAATTGTTTTGAGAACTTTGTACTACAATTAGATCCCGGTGTAAGTGGCTCACCCCTTCCGGTAACCTTCCAGAAAAAATGGTAAATCTGTATTATTACTGTTATATTAATCTTGAAATAATTGCTGCTAGAAAAAAAAATGTATTAAATTCAAGTTTTCTCTAACCTGTGAAGAAGCAAGAAGCTGTTCAACTAAAGATAAATCAATGTAGGCTAATCCCTCTCTGGCTTTTTCTAGACTAATATGAAACACTCTATTTTTAACTTTTACTGAGAACTGCTTACTTTTATATACATTTCGGGGCTACATGCCAGTGTTTGCCGTTGACTTTATTTTAGGATAACGTTACAGCCCAATCCAATCCAACTGTGAAAGACAGTAAACAAAAAAATGCTATCCAAACTAGGTTTATTTTGTTGCAGGAACTTCTCCACCTTCCCCCCCCCCCCCCAAAAAAAAAAATGCTCGAAAACAAAAGTTACAATACTGTAATGACACTGCGATTTTAAAGTGTTGTGACATGAATAGGATGATTGACATGAGCTTATCAAGACACACGCTAGTGCTTCGCCCACCAACATGATAAACGATAACACCCATCCAGATAAAATATATATGAGCATGGTGACCACTATACACTTTGTGTTTTTACAGCTAAGGTAGTTTGGCTGTTTTCAGAATAAATAACAATGCGACAGAAAAGGCTGAAACTTGTTTAATCGGGAGACTTTGGTCGTGTGACAACATAAAAGTCACTGTTAGTGACACAGGTTAACGCTTTTCTTGTTGAAAAAACGACGTGAATAACGTTGATATTTGCCTAATTACTACTGGAACTATTAAAACTAGACTTCAAACGTTAAATGAAATAATTGAAAATTGTGCAGTAAGCAGTTTTCATATATTTCATTTAATCTTCGAACTATTACTCGGTAGGATTAGCTTGGAAAAAGAGCTTGGCGTTTGATATCACGACTTCACACGGCCGAAAAGCTTGTCGGGAATCCTTAACAAGTTTTGTTTTGGGGTAGATCAGTTTCTGTTAGTAAAGCCGTTAAATCTTCCAGTTTCTTCTTCGGAATGTTATGATCTTCCAGTGTTTTCTTTAGGATGTCATGATTAGGGAAATAGTATTGTTACATAATTTAAGGTTTCAACCAACTTTTATTAATATACGAAGTGAAATATAGCGTACCCCATCCTGGAAAACGACAGAGAAATTAAATCCATATTTTTTTTTGCTTTGATAGACCTAAGAAACCTGCCTCATACACGTAATAGCAGGTTAAAGAAAAGGACGTAGGCCTTATCGTTGTAGCAATTAATAAATATAGATGGTAACCAATTTCCGTTTCCTATTGGACTTAAATGTCAGGCTGCCTGAGCGGGAATTGAACCCTCGACCATTGAGGTAAAGGCCAAAGCCGTATTGCTACACCATACTAACATGGAGGAAAAGATTTACATCTTTATTTATTTATCACTAACCGAGCCCATTTGGCATTCTGTCCTCTAATTACCTGATTATCGGTAGCAATTAGTAACGTCCTCAGCTTCTTCACTTACCATTGACCATCTTAAGTGCACAGTAAGCATCCATCAAGATACAAATAAGTATGTTTCTTTCTTTTGTCACTCAGCAATTAATAATTTTATAAGTGAATGAATGTATATTATTATTATTATTATACTTCATTTCGGGCCGTACGATTCTAGCAGCTTACATCATATTCCTGTATGTATATTCGTATAGCCTACCGAACAACAATTACATTCTTTATAGAAGAAGTTAAAAAAAACTTGCTTTAAGCAAACGCCTTTGCTCTTCAGGACAGGCTACATAATTACAATTTTACTTGCCATTCGTTTAGCAGATATTTCGGTGACAGACCATATGTATATTTCTATATGAAGATTCATTGGTCCATCTGCAAATATTTAACAATTATTAAGGCACAACAGAAGAAAAAAAAAGGTAGCCATTACATAAATGGATGACTTCAAAAGTCACTTAAAATTACCTACGCAACACGACAAGAAAAACAATGAGGACAAGTGAATTTAACAACAAATTTTGAATTCTCTTTAAACTTAAATAAACTTACATAACAGAACTTGGGCAGTTTATTACACTTAATAAAGTTAATGAGCAGAAACGGGACACTGAACTTTGTATTCATATATCGACAATGTGAAGGTGTATGATCTCAGCAATGTCGGGAAGCAGTTGCAGTGTTGATCTTCAAATCTAAAGGACTATGGTTCAGCCTGTTGACAGTTATGTACAAATTTAAAGGATGGTGTACATGTTTTTTTAGCCTTAGAGCTGGATTCTAAGGTATTCCCTGAACTTATAAATTTAGTGAATCTATTCTGTTTAGCATTTGTCAATGCAAACATCTGAAAAATTATAATGTAAACTAGCGGAGTTGCTTGCTTCACTCGCTCATGCCGCGTCGTCTCGCTACGTTCGAGGAGCTTTCATGCTGCAACTCTTATGTTGCTAACGGAGATTCCACATCTAAAACGATCCAGCAGATGATCAGAGTGCAGTATGCGTTTTCCGTAAGGGAGGAATAATGAATTTTTTGAAAGTTTGGAAGTGCAATAAAAAAATTATTGTCGTAACCTGATTTTAATCGTAGGAGTAGTAAAAATAAAATCACTGCAATAACGTTGATACCTATGAGTGCGTAGTACGTAAATTGAAAAAAAAAAAAACCTAAAAATTCGATGTTTCGGGACAAAACTGTGACGTTATCAAGAAAAAGAAAATTTACAGCAACGGCTGAGGCACAAATAATATAATCAAAGAATAACACAGGCCAGTGCATCGCAGTCGAAGGTGTCGAAAAAATATGAACTAAGCAGAAGGGAGTTACGTCACTTCTCGCCCTCGTCGTGATTTCACGAATTGAGGTTGGCTTTACTTCTTTTCGTTTTTTTTTTTTTTTTACTCGTCGTGAGTGTCTCCATCCACCTCCTCTTTTAGCAATCACCAAAACGAAATTTTTTTGGGTATTTTTCACTGTTCATATTCTTTTAAATATGTCAATGATAGAAGGAGTACGGCCGAATTTAAATATCAATGCGCAACCCGAGCTCTGTAAAGGAGTCCATTAGCATCCCGAACCAAGTGAGCAGCAGCATCATAGTCGTGGCCTCCAAACCTAGTGGATGCCGCTTCGAATCCCGCCAATGTCCACTTAAACAAATTTCGGCCAAAAATTCTTCATCCAAGATCCGACCAGTAATGTAGAGAGCCCTGTTCAGACCTAGCATCACATGATAGCTTGCCTGGGAAAACAAGTTGCAAATCCCAACCAACTCTACTTCCGTGGTATATTTAAGAATGCTTTAATGCTGGATAAGTGGCATAACAAAGTGTCTCTGGGTCCAAAGGCAAAATTTATGGTCGAGCCCTTCTATTGTATTCCCCCACCCCCTCCAATCTTTGAACTTTTCGACTGTCTTGGTCCAAATGACACACATCTGTACATTGTTGTGTTTACGTTACCCAACCAACCAACAACTTTTCAGCCAAGAAAAATTACTTCGTAATGCAAACAAACAATACTGTTTGAAAATATTTTTATAAAAAAAAAATGTATTGTGTGGTATTTTTTAGCCTACTTTACTGTCGAATTATTATAAACTTTGCTATTAGTTACATTATTACACTTGTTAAATGGGAACTTGGTCTAGCTTATAACAGATTGCACTTTGAACATGTAGTTAGTTCACTACTTGAGGTTGTTAGGCGTTACTTTCGACGTGCTTTAGTCTCAATGCAAAAATCTCAATGATGTTGTCCATGTCCCTATTTCGAGCCTGGCGGGCCCCCGAGTTGCAGGGGCCCGTAAGCAATGCTTACCTACCCAACCTGTACGTTACGCCACTGGCTGGATAGAGTCCAGGCATCTCTCGAATTTTTTATTATGTATTGGCTTCAAGTTAAAGGAGCCAGAGAAGCTCCTGATTTGGTCAAATTTCATTGTTACTCCTTGTTTTTCTGACATAAAAATAAATTAAATGATATTAAATAAATATAAGAGCCTATAATTTCAATAAAATAGTGAAAAAGCAAGGCAAAGTCAGAAATAATGCTGTGCCACACTCCCAGTTTCGGACGGGACTGTTTTTACACTTATTATACACTTGTTATAAACTGTGAAACGTACGTACCTATTGTTTTTGGTGGCTCATCCTTCATGTAATCTTTTGGAACAATTATATTTTTATTTTGTTGTTCGGTTTCAACACATCTGCCAAATAAATAAATAATAAAAATAAAAGGTACAGTTTTGCAGTCGAAAAAATCCACTGACTTTAGTTTTACACAGAATTTAGTGTAACTGACGGATTGATAATGTACATTTAGATATAAGCAGAGTTCGTGGTGAAATCAGTGCTTGATTTAAAGGGGGGCTCTGGGGGCTATAGCTCAGGGCAGCATAATCAGAGGGGCGATAAATTAGGCGATATAGTCTGTCTAATCGTTCCATCTCTTTCTAAATTTAATCTATTCTATTCTATCTTTCAATCAATGAATAACCATCAATTGTTTCTATCTCCAATCTAATTCGGTTCGTATTAATCGGACAATTTGGCGCATTTGGGGCCTGTATGACGCTAATGTGGAGGGCTTCAGGGTGGCAAAAAGTAAAGTGGACCTTTAACCGTAAACACAGCCGAAAGAAAGTTCGAGCATTCTTGTGAAACTTGCAGGTGAGCTGTTTTGCCCAAAAGAAAGTATTTTAAAAATAGTGATTGCAAAGTAACTTTAAAGAGCTTCTTACCTTGTGTAGTGCGAGTTGAGCACAACACTGACTGTAAGGACTAAAATATAGATCCTTCGCATGATGATGACTGAAATGAAGGCAAATCTTGTCGTAAGGGACAGAACAAATCTGAATAGTGGCTGAATTGAAATAAAGAATGACGATTTTTTAATTTCTTTTTGTCACAAAAAAAAGAACAACTCTTGCTTTCGTGCAACAGAGCAACAAGACGGAGAGCCAAAGGCTCAACAAGAGTTTAAAAAAAATACAGATGCAAACCTATTTACGTTGCCTTTTGGACT
>JAHWFP010252015.1:0-15402 GCA_023313725.1 Lithobius niger | reverse complement strand
AAAAAAAAACAGTGGCCGCACACCAAATTAGGCAAATGTATCGCGAGGAAACGTTGCGAGACAAAACGTCCCATCTGGTGGAGAGACCCTCCAGTCGTAACTAGAAGGAACTTCGTCTGTTGTCATGAGACGCCTAAGTACGTCTTCCGACAGTGTCTCAACCGGTGTGTGGTGCTCACCTCATTGCGGTTTTTTTTAGACAGGTTACTTCCCTTCGCCACTGCCTAATAAATAAATTTAACGCCTACCCGACCATAAAAAGTTGTAGTCTGTCTCCTTTGAAAGCAATAAAGTTTGGTAGTTGTATACCTATTTCGCCGAAAATTTTACTTTTTTCGTCAAAAATTGTTCTTTTTTTGCAAAAATAAAGTCATGATTAAAAATCGATTCCGTGTTGCCAAATATATTTTTTCTCCCGAAATTACCTGCCTAACCTGCCGCGATTGCTGTGGCTAACCATATAACATAAAAAAACCACAACTAATCACAAATTCCTTCCAATTAGGAAAGCATCTTTAACTTCTTCAATGTTAAATTTTGAAAGAATATTTGACTTCGCGAAATGGTATTCGGCGAAACGGTTGTACACCTACCAAACTTGATTGCTTTCGTAATGGGCAGATTACTTTATTTGTGGGGTGTGGGGTGTAAAGTTATCTATTTATGCATTGTGGCAAAGGGAAGTCCTCTGTTTGCCGCATAAGAGAAAAAAAAAGCCAATAGCTAGATAAGAAAAGGAAAACTGGCCACTGTTGGAATAAAAAAACATTATAAATTGAACAAATAAAACCCCTTTTCTGCCTACCCCTCCCCCATGAAAACTTCATTGATATTGAACTGGACGTCCGATTGACACGATGTTTTCTGTACTTCCCGCAGTTTTTCTACAAATTGCGTAGACCCAATTTGTACTATTTAATTCTTTCTCGTACAAGAGAGGAAGCAGCTGTTGGTTTATTGGGTGTTCGCTTAGCGCCGGTGCACACGTGCGGTCGCCGCATTTGCGGTTTGGTTTACATGCCATCTGTTGGATACTGCACACGTACCTGCGTCGACGTTGCGTTACCGCCCGCCGCTCACCCGCCGCTCGTGCGGTCGTTTTGCGCCGCAATTCCCCCCGTCAACGCCGCGGTACCGCAGCATCAAAAAACGCAATTGCGTCTCTTGAGTACCTTGGATGACTAGAGCGGTGCACACGTCCGCCTTTTACCGAAAAAGCGTTACCGAGAATGGCGTCCAATTTCGAAGAAATAGACATGGAATCGTTTATTGGAGGAGTAAAGAACTATCCTGAAATATGAACTGTTGCTGCAGAAATGATTGAAGACTCATTAGGAAGTAATTAAAGAACTTATCCGAATTTTTTAGTTAATCAACAAGGGATGTATAACATTTTCCCCTGGTACATCTTAAATTAGTACATCAATGTACCAAAATTCGTCGCATTGGTTTTAAAATATATTTTTGTTCACGAGGTAGGCGAAAAAAGCAACATCGTTTCATTGGTTTCAAACTATATTTTTTTGTACACGAGGTTAGGGAACCGAACGCGCACATACGTCACCGAAGCGGCACCGCAGCGTCAACGCGCGTTAATAAAACGCACGAGTGCATTGATTGGATGCGTTACCGCAGCGGCGCCGCAGCGTCGCCGCAGCGTTCAAAAAACGCACGTGTGCACTGGCGCTTATGGTGGGGGATTAGGGACGGGGGGGGGGGGCGCTAATCCATGATGGGCCCCATCAGGAACATTACAGTAATTCTTGGTGGTTTAGTATCAAGCTACTTGAAAGTACTACGCTATCAGCATATATTTAAACATCGGACCTACCAATAGTAGTTGAAAGCAACATTAATGCTGAACCTCTATTGTTTTAAACTAGAATCATGATTACTGTTGGACGATAGTATACTAAATTACGGAAGACCAGTAATTACACAAAAAAATATAAGTAACACAATCTGTCAGCATCTCCTATAGTTCCTAAATGTGCAACAAAACAAATAAAGGGTAATTAAAAAAAAATGAGTGTCGGCCTAAGAGATGAATCAGTATTTATCCGCAGGAGGGGGCGGGGTCTAATACATTTTAGAGATACAAATTTATTATAACATCCAACCTTATAAACTTCTCAAAAGCTTTTAACCCTCCCACCCACTCCCCTGCCCAAACCCACTTCCTATTGTTATTCACTGCTAGAAAGAAAAAAAAAATGTTCAACTGTACACGTTGGTCCTTGTTTTTCTGGGTAACATGTAGCAATAAATTTGATACAAAAAAAAAACTCGATTCCCCACGATCCACCTACCTTGAATGCAAAATCTCCCCCCCCCCCCCACCCCATGATTCAGCCGGCCACCCATGACTTCGTACGTATTGACTCTTCCCGAAAGTGGGCATAGTCCTACACTGCCAATGGCCTATTTTAGTGAAAGAACGCTATATTTTTCATTAGGATTGAACGAAAATTTTAACGAGCGAACGGGGAATTTTTTTTTATCACTTATCTTTTATAACATTTGCGGAGACTGAAAAAAAAAAGCATGCGCGGGGATGCTAAACCTGAGATGAATAACTCACTGTGCGTTACTAAACTCAGTATTCTCTGGCGTTACGACTCTATTACGGTTTTTCGATCAGCGTCCTTTGGGTATCGCCGTATCGGCTGCTGATCGAAAAACCACGTTACTGTGAACAGCTTAATGTCGTACTAGCACTAACAGAGTAGTTTCTTTCTTATTGTACATTTTTTTTTAGTTTAATAACCAATTAAGAAGTTTTAGTGTGGTTAAAACGCAATGTTTTTTATTCAACGATCAGAAAAAAAGCCATGAAGGAGGGGGGGGGGGGCAAGTTCTTTTCTGTGTGAGATCTTAAGCTTAAGCTGTTAGTTTTCGTTAAGAACAAACAAACAAACAACAAAACAAAACTATAAATAATATTTAACTTAACTAATCTAACTTTGTGTGGTTCGGGGACAGCTTTGGCTTGTAGCGTTCTTCTCACAACTCCATCGTTATAATCTCCGCAACACGTTTACTCCTTTTCTGCGTCATTCAATCCTAAATTGGCTACTTCTACATTCGGAGGATTTTTTTTTAGTATTACTAGGTAGTACATAAAACGACGTAGATTCGTTTATTCTTTTCGAATAATTGCCACATTGTGGTACACAACATCGCATTTGTTTGTTTAATTTTAGCGAAAACCGAAACCGAATGAACGGGAAGTGGAAGTGGAGGTTCTCGCATAGCCTCGCTACCGGTCGTCGCGCATGCGCTCTGGCTAAGTTGCTGTTTACTGCTTCCGTAAGTTTCCGTAGTTCCCGATTCCTACCGTCAACTGGATTTAAAATGCAATAAAAATGGCGCTGCTCCTCGAATCAAAAGAAACAGCTTTTAGAAAATTGATATCTGGACATACTGAACCTACGTTTGTCATTTTGTGTGTGTCTAATGTCTGTGTACGATGCCCTAGGGGCTTATTTTGTAATTATAAACCACCGGAATTCTCCTTTAAATATTGTTAGAATGATTGGTCGTCACTACGTCAATGCCAAGGTTCTTTTTTAAGAATAGTTACTTATACACATGATGGTAAATCTTTCCCAAACGGGAATCTCCGTTTTTCAGAATCCCGTTTTGAAATGTTGAAACAGAAAATTCTTCAAAAATTTAACATTGCAGAAGTGAAAGAGGCATGCCTAATTGGACGTAGTTTGTGATTAGTTGCGGTTTCTGGTGTTATGTGTTTAGCCTGAGCGCGAGAGAGGCTAGTAATTTGAAACCAATTATTCAGCAAAACGGGATTCTGAAAAACGGTTGTTTTTCTATAAATGTCTGACCATTATCGTATTATAAATGTTCCTGTTTAAATATGGACATACGCATCACCTGTTTCGTGTGCCTAAAATTTTCTAAACGGTATTTGGCAAAACGGGATTGGCAAAACGGTATTTGCCCCTGAGACAAAAGCTGTTAAACGGCTTTCTTTTTTTGGTGAAACGGGATTTGGCGAAACGTGACGTAACCCTCTGAAGACACTGTGTACTGATAATACACATCACTGTGTACCAGCTGGCTCAGCCTCCACACGATTATTGTGTACTAGTGTTATTCATTTTGTGCACTTAGTAAGTAACAAAGTAAATTGTATCAGTTCGTGTGGAGGCTGAGCTGGTGTACATTGATGTGTACTATCAGTGGACAGCATCTTCAGATGAAGTCACTTGCGCTATCATCTTATGCCTGAGGGTACTGATAAGGTGTCCTAAATTCATGAAAATACGTTTGATTCTAAATCATATCTCTTGCCATGAAAACATTTGTCCCAATTTTCGAGTGTTGTCTCGTTGTGTACTTATAACGATTATCGTATTCGTGTCGGAATATTCCAAGTATTTTCCTTGTTTACCAGTGTTGTCCTTTTGTAATTTTGTGTCAGTTGGTTCCCATTAGGTACATATTGGGCTTAAATTAATGATCGCTTCATTTCTTTACTTACTAGAACCAGCACGAATTACTTGCTGGATTGAGCCAAAATTTGTGACGAAACTCTCTATGAAAGACATGGTGTGTAACTTTATCCTTACATAAACGATGCGTTGAACATTTGCATAAAGTGTCATGAGAAATTTATCGTTTAGTATTAAATTCTGTTGATTTAGGATAATACACTTTCAGGTCACAAGAATACATTAGAGCTGGTTTAGGGAAAACGTGCTACCCGGACTCGTGTAAATTATAGATTTGAATTTAATTCAACTAACCCTTATTTACGTAATAAGGGTTTTACTGGCGTTAGTTAATTTTTGTGTGGTAATTTGGCTGGTTTTCTAAGTGTTTACTTTACTGGAGCTTAAATTTTCAGCTCCAGTAAAGTAAACACTAAGAAAACCAGCAAAATTTCCACACAAAAATTAACTAACGTCAGTGAAACTCTTATTACGTAATTAAGAGTTCGTAGATACGACGCGATCGGATTCGAACCAATCATCTGCGGGTCAATACTCACTGCATGGGTACGACACACATGAGATATTTTTAAAGCATTGAAAAGAGTTCCGGAAGTTAAATTAAATCCGTTATGATTTGAGCCTAATGGTTAGAATCCGGTTACGTCATCTCATTAAAACATCAATCCTTAATAAAGAATTACCATTTGTTGTAAATCTTTAGTTACCATTTCGTTTTCTGTTTCCAGTGCGCCTGTACAATTTCATATAACACTTACACAGAAGCGTTTTAAGATTTCGTCCATATTCAAATTTTACCAAGTTCAAAATAAAAACAAGAACGGAAAAGAAAAAGAGAAAACAAAACATATATATATGTACGTAATCGTCCACTCCACTTTGATATGGAGGCGTTTTAAGATTTCGTCCATTTTCAAATTTCACCAAGTTCAAAATAAAAATAAGGACGGAAAAGAAAAAGAGAAAACAAAACACGCGTACATATATATATATATACCTAATCGTCCACTCCACTTTGATATGGAGGCATAATAATTATTAAAAAAATATCTTTACTTTTATGTCCATATCTATAGGCTACTTACCCTCTTCGTGCGTAATCATAGATGGAAAACAGAATGTATGGAGACTACTTTAATTTATTAGTCAGTTCGCCCACAGCATAGGCATTACATGACTGAGGTCTTGCTGCAGCCAAAATATGTAAAGTTACATAAAACTAAACTTAGATAACAGATTTATCGACAAAATATAAACAAACTTCAAATATCAACAACTATTACGCTTCTGTTAAACTTACAGGTATACAATACATTGTGCATTTAGTATTTAGTTATATTTTGGTAGCTGTAAACGAGAGTTAAAAGAATATCTAAAAATTATTATCTATTGACTTATCGACATGGACGCAGAAATATCAGGAATTTACAAATGTGCTTTGAAGTACTAAATGATAATATATAAATTAGTATTAAAAAACGCAAAGTGTATTAAATACGAATGTAAGCCTAGAAAAATGTAAAGATACACGAAAAAGGCATGTAACTCATCATCATTGCACTAATACGTGTATAAGAATATCCAGCGTCCTAAAAAGACAAGCTGGAGCTTCTTTTACACGTATTAGTGCGACCCTGATGGCTTACATGTGTTTTTATTGCGTCTGCTCCTTTAGAGCTTTAAGGTTTTCTTACAGCTTACAAAGCAGGAGCTGATAATTTATGTATCTTTTTCTTGTATATGCCCTTTTGACCATTAAGTCTTTTTAAGGCTGGCCTCCATATTTTACACGCTTAATCATTTTTTAAATAATATTATTTGTTATATCTTTTCTTGATGATATTTCAGGTAAATTAAACAACTAGAATTTTGAAGTCAGGTGATGAACCATATTTGAGATGAATCAGTCGTATTAAGATAATGCATTCAAAAGCACTGGTTCTTGTTCATACTTTTCATCAATGGTCTTCCCCTTTACATCAAACTCCTCTACGCAAATTGTGCCAACGACTTGAAATTGTCAACCCTACACACGACCCTGCAAAACAATATCAGTAACATTTTCGACTGGACAACTGAAAATGGTCTTCTCAACCCCGATTAGTGAGTTATTCTTCAGTTGGGGCACAATAACCCTATCTTTTCGTATTACCTAACTGGCAGAATCTTTTCTACGAAAGTCTCTGACCTTGATCTTGGCATTTTGGTCGGAACTTCCCTTAAATATCATTCCAATGTTGACAGTATCATTTCCAGAGTTAATAGAAAAGCTCACTTCATTCAGAAATGTTTCTTCCGTGTTAAACTTACTCTGTTCGCCATGCTTTATTTAAGTTTTCCTGAGACCTGTGATGGAGTATTGCTTTCAGATTTCTGGCTCACTAAGTGATTTAATCAAATCAAGTACACCATGAATGAATTAAGCAACTTTTCCTTTTATTGGTCAGCACACGGTTTCTCAGAGGCGATCTTTCGCCGCATAATTGTCGTCAACATTTCCCATGTATCTGCTGTTTCTCTTACTCTAACACCAGAGGTAGTCCTTTCAGACTCCAGGGAAATTTCTCCTCCTTCATCATTAGACACTGGTACTTTTGCGAGCAAGTCGTGCAGACCTGGAACACCCTTCCGGCTCATGTGGTCCCTGTCCCCCTTTTTTTCATCCCTTTACATGCCGCCTGGACGTGTTGTTAGCATTGTTCTTGGTGGGTTAGGGTTAGGGCATACATTTTCTGTTACTGGCACTGACTTTTTTTCTGTTCTGTTCTACGTTTTAAAGTTGTAAATCGGTTCACTGGTTAGATATCTAGGTGAAAGCAAAATTTCTCCAACAAGAAGACAAATAACAAGAATATATTAAAATAGGCCCCCCCCCCCCCCTATTATGTTTCTGCACTATTGCTTTCTTGAGATGCTAGACACAAGCAGATTGGTGTGTCTTTGCAGATTTTCACGACTACAAACATGGATTTGATGGTGGGAAAGAGCATAAGAGTTGGTTTCTCGTTTGTAGCTTTTCCGACCACAGACATACATTTGTTGGTGGGAAAGAGCATAAGACTTGGTTTTTCGTTTGTAGCTAGAGGTATTCTAAACCCAATAGATATGCTATCGGTCTTCAACCCCATAAAAAAGATATCTTGCATCCTATTTTTGGGTATCAACAACTGGAACGGGTGTATAATGTGTGAGTATCTGCTGAGTGGAGAGTACGAGTTGATGCCGGAAGACCAACTAAAGTATATAGTATATTGCGAGAACAGCAGAGATGATAGTGATGTAGGATTGATGTTAGAAGTAGGCTTGGAATACGTAAAGTTGTTTAACAATTTACTCAACGATTTCCAGTTAATGCCAGAGCACACAAAAAATCACAAAGTATACCGTTTGTATTTTCAAGCGTCGAGCGAGTAGGGGTTCGGAATTTACGTGCAGGAAATGCCTAAAACTAACCACAAACCTTAGCTGAAAAAATAGAAATACATCAACTGTAGATGTAAAAATCGTATTGAAATGTTTCGTATTAAAATGTTTGGTAAAGTTTTAAACACAATGCCAAATTTTATGCACACTCAAAAAAAAAAACAGTTCATTCAGAAAAAAATGAAAACGCACAAGCCACAATAAACCTCTTTTGAAGGAAAAGTTAATAGTAAGACCACCAGTTTTCCATTTCAAAACAGTCTCTGTACATGCTTGGTAATGTAAGACAATTACAATAAGTTTGCAACTAAAACAACGCACGTACCAAACCTTGAAGGTTTTACTTACCTTCTTCAAGCATTTAGCCATGCTGTAATTTTAGTAGCTAAATTGTTAATGGTCTTACATTTGCCAGCTTGTAAGTAGACTTTTTCTGGAATGTCAAACTCGTAGTCTTACTTTTAACATTTCCTTTAGCATGACTTTTTTTTTTAATGGAATTTTTTTAACCTCCTTTGAAGGAAAACTAATTGTTTGATTTTCCAGAATTTTGACGTTGACTTTCGAGCAGCAGTGGTTTGGACAGACCACAGGATTCTCACGGAAAAACCCGTTGATGGCGAGATCAGTTTCACCAAGGATATGGCCATCAAATTGTGGTATCCAAAATTGTTGTTTGGAAACTGTGTGGGAACTTCCTGCTTAATACTAGACCCAGGCATGGAAGGGCCAGGAGGAGACATAATATTCGGTCGTATGTTTACTAGTGCTGAATACGGTTTCAAAGTTTTCTACAGGTACGAGCCGCTTGTATGGGTAAAACAGAATGTTTGAGCTAATATTTCATATGGTGGAAGTGCTGCACCAAATGCAGTACACTCACGAAATTTGCACAACAAGCAAAATTTTAATTTTAATTGCAAACTTCGTCACTGCATAGGTAAAAGATGGAAATCGTGAAGTTGTACCAGCATTAAGAGGCAAGTAAATTTACCAAAAAACTTTACATAGTGTAGGGGTAATACAATCCACACACGCTACGAAGTTAACTTTAAATTAAGTTAGAAAGGATTAACTTCTGGTAATTTTAGTTATTTAACTGCGATCTTTATGCAGTTAGTTTTTGTTTGTTTTCATACACGTATTTTTCCTTTTAACACTGGAAAATTAACTTTGAAATTATTACTAAAATTCTGTCTATTGTATAGGTTTGCAGGAAATGTTCCATTATGCACAGTAGTGATATCTTACGCTTCGAAACTTTAAGCTAATATGCATTAATTTTCCAATTTGCTATTACTATATTAGTGCCTGATTTAAATACATTCCCGTAAGCAGTGCTGGGGTAGATATTCCATGATGCCATCAACTCACCCCACAGGCCAACCCGTGACCCCAGACTGTCCACCATCGGGATGTGTAAATTCTACCAAATGCATGTAAATTCTACATAAGTCTGGTGACCCTCCAAGTAGCATTAATCGGTCGGCCAATGGTTGGCACAACGTCACAGAGTCAACTTTTAAACATTGGTCCCTTGTTGTAATGCAAATGATTGGCCCATCATTATTTTGTCACATTGGCCAATGGGCGAGCCAACTATAGGTTCAATATTAGGCCAGTGTTCATAACCCAACCCTCCTGGCACTTCATAGCCGATGCTGGGCCAACTATGTCATATCGGTTGGCATGACTCCATCAAGCGCCATTAAGCTCATTCCCCCTGCAGATGATGCCCCTGGGGACGAGATTATAGAAATTCGCACAGAACTAGAGGAGAGATAAATAATAACCACGAATGAAAAAATGTTGTCTACACATAGACTTAAGATGATAAAGGCTCTATTGATACTCTTTAATCACAAAAAATGTCTATCCGAAATGATGATGAAAACAGGTGAATGAATAGTTTGAAGTACTAGGGTGTAGGACGTACTCAACCAACTGGAAAGAGCCCATATTCAAAATACTATCGAACAACAGAACACTCGCGGTTCCACGATACAAAAAGTGCTGTGGGAAAAAACGATGTTTTGTGCAAATTAAAGTGGGCGAGGGGCTACTAAACAGAACCATTATCTCGTTTCTGTTTAAATTGCATTTCCTTGATTCTCAATGCTGCTGACTGGGACTAAACTGGAATAACTTCTAGTTTGAGGGGATCCGGGCATCAACAATCTGGATATAAGGCCTGTAAATATAGCAATATTGAGTACAGTAGAACGGAAGATTTGATGCAAGGATGTTTGGCTGGTAGGTGGTTCGCGGACGGTCATGCAAAATGATTCAATGTAGCGAATGATTAGTCAGGTAG
The DNA here is from genome assembly GCA_023313725.1 of Lithobius niger. Lineage (NCBI taxonomy): Eukaryota > Metazoa > Arthropoda > Chilopoda > Lithobiomorpha > Lithobiidae > Lithobius > Lithobius niger. The sequence goes on along the minus strand of JAHWFP010252015.1, from coordinate 5,190 downwards.
ATGATGAAAGTGAAGGTTACATTGTGGATGAGACTACCCAATGAGCTCTGTTGGTCGCCTAGATAATACTCGTCATTAAAAACAATACATCTATTATGTGTAGAATTTACTTTAATTTGGGGGTAAGACCTCGTATCCTAACGTTGTGTTGAGAAATATATTGGTTGGTAGACGAGTTTAATTAAAAAAAATATGTTTCCCCAAACCTTTATTGATGAGATGCTGACCGGAAGGTGTTTATTAGATCTATCAATCTTCCTTCATTTTGTTTCATTACCAATACTGATCCACCACTGATCAGAATGGGGTTCCATTCACTGCATGTAAGCTGAAACAAAGTGTTGAGCTTACTATCAGAAGTGAACTTTGGTTTCGTTACAATTGGACCAGACACGATTAAATCAACGTTACGGTTCCGCCCGTCTAAGTTTTCAGGATTGTAAAACTCGTTCGTTTATCATTCTGTGACAGTGATACAGATCCGGCCAATCTCTGGAACTCAGTTTCATTGTATTACCCTACGTTTGATGACCACAGTATCCTCCCCAATTTGTTTGGATGGGATGACCATCTCGACATTACTCAGATGAGTAGCCTTCGTGCATACTCGGATTGTTTTTTTTTTTTACTTTATTTGGATTTAATCCTTTCTTTTTAAAGGAAAAATATCTTGAGAGGGCTTATATTGTCCAGTTTCTAAGTGTCACGCACAGGATATTTTGATAGTATTTACAAAATTGTATTTGGTGGTATTTATGCTTCCTGAGGGGGAGAAGCCCATGGGGGCCCTGTTGGGTGGGGCCCCGTGGGGTGAAGTCCGTGAGGTGACTTTGGGGAGGAGGGGTATCGAGTGGGTCATCAGATTTACATGCTTTGTATTGGAATTTGCACTTCTAAATGAGGAGAATCCCGTCGAGGTGGAGACGGTGGCCTTTAGGCTGGTCCCATGTGGTGAGGTTTGGGAGACCATGTGGTGAACACAATGAATTGTTTAAAGGTTAATAATCTGCGTTAATGCCAAACTATAGTTTTTACTTCGGCATTGTTGTGCTTTGAGGTCTTACTTGAAACCATTAAAAGTGGACTGACATAACTTTGATGTTTCCGCTAAATAAACGGTTTGCGGATTCATTTTACTATATGATCATTACCTACGTCACATAAATGGTCCTTCGAGCCGGATTTGAACCAGCGACCAAGAAAAGTAGCTTCAAAGAAAGAAAAGAAAATCAGATTTCAAACAACTGATGACACCCTGGTAGGCCCAATGTAAGATGATTGTTGTGGTTCGCCGCCTAAAAACAGAGGGTTTTCGTACCAGTCGTTGCCGAGGGTTTGCTCCAGCTTGGTGATGATGACCAAACATTTAAATTTTGGCAAGGATTGTGAGTAACTGAATTTGTCACGAACCACTTGAAAGTTGTGCATAATTTGTTACCCAATATGGAAGATCCAACTCATCGCAGAAGTGGAATAAGAGCATCAGTGACAAAAATATGTGGAAGAATAAAAGAACTTGTAAAGGGGGAGTTGGTTGGTGACCCTTCAGTTCAGAAAATTGAATTAGAAGCTCTGTTAACCAGATTAATTCGTAAGGAAGAGGAGCTGTTAAAGTTGGATAGAGAAATAGAAATAGGTCTAAATGATGAAGATTTAGACACTGAAAGAGAGGGAGTTGAGATTTATGAAGAAAAAGTATCCTCGGCAAAGTCGTACGCCTACTCCCACTTACGTTCAGTGCCTCCTGTAGCAATGACCACTCAAGCCAATTTTGGGGTTACTCCACCTCAAGTAGGAAGTGGAGCAACGGGAGGTCAACGACCATTAGTAAAAGCTAAACTACCAAAATTAGAACTAAGAAAATTTTGGGGGAAAATTGAAGAATGGCAACCGTTTTGGGAGTTATTACAAGCTACTGTTGAGAATAACCCAGACTTAGCCGATGTTGAAAAATTGTCGTATTTAGTTGCTGTAGTCCAGGGTTCTGCTGCTACTGTTCTAACTGGCCTTCCCATTACTGGAGTAAACTATCCTGTAGCTGTCAAAATCTTGAAAGAACGTTTTGGTCGTCCAGACAGAATTCGGGAATCACATCTTCGTCAGCTGCAAGGCCAAAACCAAAACCAAGTCATACAAATTTTGGCTTAGAGCTTCGTAATTTGTACGATGTCTGTCAAGCAAAGGTAAGAGCCTTAGAAGCTTTTGGGGTAGGGGTTGCAGAATATGAAAAAATTCTTCAGCCATCTTTAATTCCTCTACTCCCAGTGAGCACCCAGCGTGATTGGTGCCGTCAGGTGCAACAAAAGATAAAAACTGATAACCTAACTGGATTTCTGGAATTTCTCAAAGGCGAAGTCGAAGGATGGGAATGCCTGAAAGAGTGGCACAGTTCAGCAAAATCAGAAACTGAAACAACAAATATACATCTAAATCGAGGGGCCTTGCCCAAGTCTAACTTCCATCCCACAACATCAGCCTTTGTAGTTGGAACACAGGAAGGATGTGCGTTTTGTCAGAGAACAAATCATGGAACAGTTGACTGTTTTGAAGTGAAAGATACAAGGCAGCGCCACAAAATTGCACGAAAGAAAAATGTGTGCTATTGTTGTTTAGGATTTAATCATAGAGCTCGAGAATGTGCTTTATTTGAAGTAGGATGTATCAGGTGTCAGCAAAAACATCATTCATCTTTGTGCCTTGCAGGTGAGAGGAGTATGGAACGCCAAGTTGTAACAAATCAAATGGTTTCTACATCACTAGTCGGCCATCTTTTAAGTGAAGACAATCAAAGAACACCAAAAAAAAAATACAGCTTCAAACAGCTGAGGCCTGGGTTGAAGGAGTTCAAGGGTTGGAGCAAGACAAGAATACTGCTTGATGGAGGAGGCCAGAGGAGCTTCATAGCAACCGGTCTTTCGACAACACTTAAATTATCAGAAGAGGCTTCAGAACATTTGAAAGTTTGTGGATTTGGACAGAATGAAGTAAATGCAACAATACATAAAAGGGTTAAAGTGAGAATACTTGGGTTACATGCCGGAGCAGTCATAGAATTGGATTTTCTTGAGGTCCCTCAAATAACATCCGTACTCATTTCTCCACCTACATCAAGACAAGTTGAAGACTTGCTTCAACAAGGTTTGCAGCCAGCTGATTTAAAAATCAACTAAACTTTGTGTTCCGCCCATCGAGTTACTGATTGGAGCAGATAATTACTGGCGTGTAGTTTTTGAACCAGTAAGGCGATTTGGTGAAGCTCTTGTTGCAACTGGAAGTGCATTTGGATGGATTCTACGCGGTGAAATTTTAGCAAATCAAATAAATGAAGTTGTAACGACTTTCCACGCAGTTGTGCAAGAAGAAATGGCTCAGAAGAATTTGACTGACTGTCATCTTGAACGATTATGGAAACTGGATGCTGAAGCCTTAAAAGACCTTGATATTCCAAAGAGGTGGAATAACATAGAGAGTGATATTCACGAAAATTTTCAGAAGACCTTTAAGAATGTGCCAGGACGCTACGTTGTCAATCTTCCTTGGGGGAGAAGGCCTCACTTCTAGAGGACAACTACACGGTAGCCTTTGCAAGATTAAAACAACTTTTAGGTCACCTAAGGAAGAATAAAGATCTTTGGGAACGCTACAATAAAGCAATTGAAACTTATGTGAATGATGATCATGCAGAAGTGGTGACCAAGGTTGATGATGTGAATGGTCCAGTGTATTATGTGCCTCACCATGCAATAATTCGGGAGGACCGAATTACCACTAAGTTGCGTGTAGTTTTTTATGCTTCTTCACATCTTCAAGGATCTGAAATACCAGCCAGCCATGTTGCTCAGGTTTCGTGGTCACAAGATTGCCCTGGCAGCAGATTTAGAAAAGGCTTTTCTGCAAGTTGGTGTTGCCAAAGAAGATAGAGATGCTTCCAGGTTTTTGTGGATCAAACCTCACGATGGTGGAGTGCCGGAGAATTTAATTACTATGCGAATGACTCGGGTTTTCTTTGGCGCTTAGTCCAGTCCTTATCTTCTAGCTGCAACGGTCCGATTCCATGCTGAGGCTATTAAAACTAAATGGTCACGAGTCAGCAGTCTACTCTAAGATGATTTGTACGTGGATGATTTGCTAGCTGGTGCCAAAACAGACGAAGAGGCATATAATCTTTACAAGGATCTGCAAGAGTCAATGAAAGAAGCTTCCATGACTTTCAAGAAGTGGGTAACAAACTCTGAGTGGCTAAAGGAACAGTGGCAAAAGAACGGTGAATCACAATATCCCTTTAAACAAGTTTCCAGTGGAAATGAACAGGGATGCAGTTTAAAACTGTTAGGACTGCGATGGGAGCCACAGTTGGACATTTTCAAGTTTTCGTTTGAATTTTCAAATGAAATTAAGGATAATAAGGTGACAAAGAGGGCCATTTTACAAGAAGCAACACAGATATTCGATCCTTTACGATTTCTGGCCCCATTAATGACAACAGCGAAAGTTTTACTGCAGGTCATATGTGGCAAAGAGGATTAACTTGGGATGAGGCAATTCCAGATGATTTAAAGAAAAAATGGGATCGGTGGAAAAAATGGAAGTCACAAACTAGTCAACTTGCTGTTCTACGTTGCATTTTCTTAAATGGAGAGCCTGAAGTTCAGCTACACGTATTTTGCGATGCCAGTCAACAAGCTTATGGTTCAGTGGCCTATTTAAGAGTGCAAAGAGAAGACGTTATTGCAGTTTCATTGGCAATAAGTCGCAGTAGAGTAGCACCATTGCGCCGTGTGACATTACCTCGGCTGGAGCTCTTAGGTGCAGTGTGTGGTGCACGACTAAGTACTTACGTTTGTGAAACATTGAAAGCTACACCACTTAAGGTCTGTCTTTGGACAGATGCTAAAATCGTATTGGCCTGGATTAAAAGTGATGTCGAAGACTGGAAGGCATTCATAGGCAACCGGGTTGCAGAGATCCAGCGTTTGACTATTCCAAGCCAATGGCGTTATTGCCCGGGGCAAGAGAATCCTGCCGATTTATTATCAAGAGAGGACACGACAGGAAAACTTTTCAGTGAATCTCTTTGGTGGCATGGTCCACAATGGCTAAGTTGCAAAGAAGAAATGTGGCCTAAGCAAGACAAAACAAACAAGAATTTTTCTTTTGACATAGAAGGTTTGCAGGAAGAACGGCGTCAAA
>JAHWFP010252012.1:0-25207 GCA_023313725.1 Lithobius niger | reverse complement strand
AATCCTAAATATTTTGTTTAATATTAATATTATATTAATATTAAACAAAATATTTAGGATTAGAAATTGACTTGCGATGGAACTTTAAACAACAAATTTTAAGAATACTAACAAAACTTACCAAATCATACCAAAGATCGAATAAAATAAAATTTATATGAAGCATGGATAAGTGGTATTTCATGCTACGGGATTGAAATTTATGGTTTTGCAGCGGATTATTTGATACAAAGACTTCAAAAAAATACAAATTTAGGCAGTTAAAGTCCTGTTCGGGAATAATCAAGAAAGAACTAATGAAATATTATATAAAACACAATATATTAAAAATAACAGAATTAAGGGATTATATAATAATTGTAACAAAGGTATCATCATAATAAATATATGATGAAATAAAAAGTAAACTTTTGAGAACAACATCACAGAAATTTAAGCTACCACAATGGAACAAGAAATATGGTTTAAGAAATATTATACACATGGAACAAGAAATATGAATTACTATGTACCGAATATATGTATATATAATAAATTAGATAAGAAAATGTATCATTCCAAAGCTGAATTGAAACGAAACCTAATGACTGAATTAGTTAAAATATAAAAATTATAAAATTAATTTTAAAGATTATTAAAGGTACTCGTCGATTTATTGTGTTATTAAAATGTGTTATGGATTTTAATTGTAATTGTTTCTTATTTCATGTATAATGTAATTGTTATGTATAAAATGTATAAAATACCCCACGTGGGATATTGTTACTAAAGTTTGATTGTAGTCTGAGGGGTCAAAATTTCATTTTCCTTGTTCGCTGAAGGAGCACTTCGGAATCGACCAATAATGCCGGCGATAGAGTTGTTGCAGTTGTTAAAGAAAGTAATGTTGGAGATTTAGAATGTAACACTGCGGAAAATTTAAAGTAGTGATCCAAAGCAGTGACGGATTGGGCCTTCCGAGAACCTGGGAAGGCCCCCACTGCAGGAACACTCGAACACTTATCAAACGACTTATTCGTCATCATTGTTGGAACAAAGAGGATAATATCTGGCTGTAACCCTGCAATGTGTAAACCACGTGTCGTTCCAACCACCGACCAGCAGTCTGTTGTTATTGTTGATTTTTATTGCGATGTCAATTATTTGGGAGACAGAAGAAAACTTGTTTTGGACGTCAGTTACCGGGCTTTGATGTCAGTTTCTGGATTTGACTGGAGTGAATCCCCATTGAGTCTGTCGAAATTTCGAATGGCGTAAAGCTGTTGTGGTGTTTTGCAAACTGGCTGTCAGATTACATAATTCCTAAGTGTGGTACTAAGAACTGTTTGAAAAGTTTTTATGTTTTTGTGTTTTTTAGTTTTTAAGTGTTGGGTGTTTGTGACAGAGAAAGTGTCCGATTTTATCCTTTGAACTTTGAGTTTGTAAAATTGTTTGTGTTAAAACGATTACACGAAACCTAACGTAACAACCGGACACTAACCCTGCCAAGCCTTTAGCTCCCTCTCCCTTCAAAATACGTTACAAAAACTATTACGTCACAATTAGTCCAGTGCTATCGGGACCGTCACACTTGTATAATTAAGAATTTACTCACTTTAAATGTAAGAAGTTAAAATTGTTACTCACTAACGGTAAATAATTTTTCAGCTATGGAAAACTTGACTTGGCCAATTTGCCGAATAAGCTTTCAAAATCTCACAGAGGGGGCGAATCGCCCCTTTGTTAGATCCTGCCACCCCCCCACTAGTTACGCCACTGGTTGACACCAGCACGGGAACAAGTAAGAAAAATAGATCAAGCCTTGCACACGGCTGCATTGCTGATTTCAATTGCTGATAGGCTGAGAAATACAGGGGCAACGCGTGGATACAGGCAATAATAACTGAGATGTAAACCAACAAAAAAACTGTAAATGAATTAATAATTTATCTCGATCTTCATGTACTCTTGTGTCTACTGCCGTCCCCGGATGCTACGACGGCTGTTTTTATATTGTCTATCTCGATTATTTTTCTCTCCCTTTACGCTCTCTCTCCATCCCCTCTCTCTCTCTCTCTCGTTTTTGCTTTATTTCATTTCGTTGTTTTTTTTTATTTGTTTATGGGCCCTCCCTCTACTGTCCTTCAGCGTGGGCCCCCCTGCAGTTGCACCCTTCGCACCCCTCACGTTACGCCACTGCTAAATACATCGAACAGTGTTTAACTTGTGTGAGATTCAAGTTGTCTACTCTGTAGAAGAGCCTACCAATTATACAGGTCTCACACAGTCCACGGTAGAAAACGAGAGGAAGATTCCTGCTTTAAATCCTACTGTGGACATGGAACCTTTAAATGGATATTCACGGTGGAGTAACCTTTCTGGTGGCATACAGCAATCAACACAGACGTAAGTGGCAATTAAGTAGTGCAGGCCGCTCAACCTGCCCTGTAAACCTTACACCAGATATCATGAAGTGGACAGATGTAGAAACTTGATTGTGCCAAGAAAATAAACGGCTGCCATTGTAGCATACTAACCAAATTATTTCTGCTTAATCCCTTGGTCCATTCTGTATTCAATGTACGGAGGTGCTGAGAGTTAACAAAGACCACGTATACCTCTGCTGCATTCTGCCACCTTCAGATAATTAAAGAGCAATCCCTCAAAGTTCCAGCTTGGCTTCCCAAAATATCTACTACACTCATTCATGGGCTCCACCGGGACTGTCACCTTAAGAGGCCGTTGGAAAATCGAACCACGCTCTGCCCACCAGGATTAGAGCGATTGGTAGAATCATTAAGTGGAAAACCGTGGTTCCAGGTGTCGGATTATGACCCCAAGGCAACCGGTAGCCTGACCAGGGCCGTAGCGAAGGGTACTTGGTTGGGGGGGGGGGGGGGGAGTGACTCTCATCTTGCCAACTCATCTTATGATTTTGCCAACTGGTGTAAATGATGCCAGTAGTGCTGCCATTAAAGGACTTTTGAGGGGGTCAGCTAGGGGGTCTGGGGGAGCGCTGTTAGCTCCCCCAGCGGGGTCCGGGGCGGAGCCCCGGAAGCTGAAGCATTTTATGCTATTTTAGTGCCTGTTTCCAGCCTCCAGTTAACACTGAAGCAACAAATTATGAAACAAATTTTGGTATTTTTTTTAATTCATTTTTTAGGATGGTAGGTTTCGTAAAAATTTTATTGTGACTAAATCATGGTTTTTTTTAGATATATTTTTTTTCCAAATTAAATTAAACAGAGTTCAGTTTAGAATTATATAAACAGGCCAGCTGGGCATTGACGATTGAGGGTTGCCTTAATTGTACATTTTGGACTTTTAGGCTATAATGAATGAAGACGACTCCTGTGTGCAAGCATAGGCAGCAAATCAGGGGCAGAATTTTTTTTTTAAATCTACTATCGAAAGGTGAAAAGTAATGAAATCTTTTTCTCAGTTGTATCCCAAACAACTATAGGCCTAGAGGTATCATTGTAAAAAAAACTTTCACATTTTAAAACAAAAACGTGCTCCAGTTTTTAAATAATGGAGGGTCGAAAGACGAAAGAAATGGCGAAACTTTTTGCCTCAGTTTTGTCCAAAACAATTTGAGGTATTATTGGAGAAGAACTTCCACATTTGAAATCAACATGCTCCAATTTAATTTTTTTCTATTGATTCAGGGGATCTTGGGGACCGGTCATTACTTATGACCGTGGGGGTGGGGTGGGAAATGAAAATGTGATCACTAAATTTTTGATGACTCCCCCTTCAAAACCGGAAAAAAAACTTGATTCCCCCCCCCCCAGGTCGAAAAATGATGTGACTACCCCCAAAAAAATATTTTGCACCCATCTTTTGTCGAGATTCCTATAAAAGTATGATGAACACACTGTTTGCTTGTATGACCACATCCTAACATAGGCAGCACCTGAAATGCAGAAGACGGCCTAAAACCAGGTGCCAAGGCTTTTCTATAAAGTTTTTCTTGTAAAAACTGTACTTCCAGTAATAGTATTATTAGTTTTAAAATCTTGTAAACAGCACGGGGGGGTCTGGGGGGCTTACCCCCAGAAGCTGAGCCGTTTTTTGAAATTTTGACTGCTGAAAGTGCCATTTTTGTGGTCCAAAAATGACTTTTTTCCAGTTAGTCAGTATGTTTTTGACCTCTCCCTTTTGACGGGACCTAAAAAATTTATGACCTCCCCCTTGAGAGGGTCCTCCGGCCTCCCCGGCGATAAATAATTACCGGTCCCGTAGGGTAATTTTTGCTCTCATTACGTGGCCTTTGGGTCACTTTTGTCCTTTAATGTAAGATCTTATGAACTCTTGTCGTCAAATTTTGGTCCTTTCAAATTAACAAAATTAAAATTTTTAACAATTTTCATTTGAAAAATATAGTTGTTTCTGCATTAATACAAATCCAAATTTAGTGGCGATAGGTTAACAGAAAAAGGACAACAGAAAATCAAACAGCTAATTCAATTTTTCCAACTCGGTTTTTGATTTTGCCAACTGTACCCGATTTTCATGAAGTACAGCTTTAGTTAACGTTACTGTTTTAACTAAAACCAAGGCACTGATTGATGGACTAGCAGACGAACTAGTAAATCAAATAACTCTGCATTAATTTTTTAGATTTATTTGATATCACAACTTTAGACGGCGATAACTTGGCAGAAGTCCTTACGCAGAGTTTGTTTTATGCAGAGTTTGCTGATATTTCTGCTTTACTTAAGAAACGTTTTAAATCCTGGCAGTGATGTTGTGTTTTGGTATATTAATATGCCAGTAATTGTCTACCCTCCTAAAATACCAGTTACGAGTTGCTCCACCCTAAAACCCCTTCTGAGCGGCGCTGTCTAACAGAAAAAGAACTACAGGAAGTAAAATAACAACTCAGTTTTTAGTTTTGCCAACTGCATACGATTTCCTCGAAGTTAATTGTTATCACGACTTCAAACTCGGTGGGGATACAGTTTTGTCCATTTATTTGTTTTTATTTTCTTCATTATCTGTGATACTTATAAGTTATGGTGGTGACATAGCAAACAAAACGGCCAACTCAATTTTCAATTTAGCCAACTACGCAAATTTTCGCGGAGCTTCTCTTTCCCCCACTCCTTACAGTCTAGCTATGCAGGTAAGCAAAGAGAAATGATCAGGGGCAGCGTTTCAGTTACTCCCAAGCTACACAAAAGTGTTGCGAAAACTGATGAAAAAAAAATGTATTATAAATTTTACTTTCCAACTGACGAAATGATGATAATAATTAACCAGTACTCGTGGAAACTGGAATTTGCAGTGAAAATTTGTCCGATTTTGCCAACTCGACAACTCGAATTTGCCAACTGTATGTATTTCTTGGATGGTTGGGGGGGGGGGGGGGGGGCCCGGAGCCGGAAAGTTTAAACAGGTTTTGTAAGAGGGGCTGACGACCACTTCTAGCCCGAGCTCCCTGAAGAAACTTAACTAATATCTATATATATAATTACACAAAATCCGCAATGCAGCCAGCAGCAGCAGTAAGCAGGACATACGAAGCAGTCATCTGCATCTGCAGCGCCCAAAACGCAACGTCCAGCAGCGCGAACATACGATGCCATCTACCGACCGAACGGTAACTTAATGAGGGGGGGGGGGGCGGGGACCGGGGGGGGCGAGGGAAGGGGAGTGAGACGACGCGGAATGAGCGAGCGACTCCGCTAGTCTATTAATAGTAAATCTTGACTGTTTTCCAGCAACGGGTTAATCATCAATGTTGTCTGGGTGACCAAGGGTCGAACTAAATGTGCTGAAAATTAAATCGTATTGGTAGCCTATAATATGCCTAGTGAGTTTTTAGGCCTTGTCAGTTGGCCACATTCCATCACTGACTTTCAACGCAACGCACTATCATTTTCCTCGCCGACATTTATGAATCAAAGCTGCAATCGAACATCCTGTCAGTCATAGCAGTATCTTGCTAGAAGTCTTGTTAGGCTGTTCCAACAATGGTTTCGGGTCCTGGAACAAAATAGAAAATCTAATAGAAAAACGTTTTCAAGTTTCGTCTGCCCCAGATTTGCACACACACGACATATTTTACTATACACTCATTAAAATAGTGCGTGCGCCTTGTGGTATGGTTGTGATCCACGTGTAGGGCAGTGAGACGACGTAGTATTATTGTGTATAACTCTATGGTGGACCCTAACTGGGTTAGCAGCAAGGAGCACTGGAGGGAGAAAAGAAGATCGTCTTACTGAAACCAATGCTGTTAGACTGGATTTCTTAAGCCTATAACGCGCGATTTTTGTTGTTGGAGAAAACAACGTTCGTTTAAGCCTAAGAAATCCTATCTCAAAGCACTGTCTTGACTAGAAGTGCCGTTGTTTTCCGTTACATTTTAATCTAGTGCACCTTGTAGCTATTACCTCCAAATGGTGTCTCGTAGCCAATATGACGTCACTTGACGCTGCTCTATACAGAAACACTCGCCGTAGCATTCAGGAACTGCAGTCTTCTCTCTGCAGTTTTCATTACCTTCATCATTTTCTAACGTACATTAACCAATGGAAAGCCTCTTACACTGATAAAACGAGCACACGATATTTTATCATATAAAACTATCAGCGTTGTCCCTCCATGCTGTTTTTACGATGGAATCGTCTGGTTTTCTGGACTCAGCCACATAACGCTAGCACGACATAACTATATCTTTAGTAGGCCTAAATCAATTTCTAAACAAGTTCAACGTACCTGATAGTCATGTGAGGCATGATTTGGCTTCCCAACAACGCACGACTAATTTTTTTGTTATTATGTTGACGGAACAATAAGCCAGCATCAGAATTCCGGCCTTTCGCCACTAATATTCAAAGCGTGGCGGAAGAGGCAACTGCAGTTTATAACATTTTCAGTCCGGTAATAAATTAAACGTAAATTTGTTGAAAATAAATTAATAATAATTGTCGAAAAACTCAGTAATGTTAGGAATAATATTCTATTTTAAATCTATTTTAGGCCTAAATCACACAAAAAATTGTCGTTTATTGTGATTATTCAGGTATACGTAAGCGCTCTGGCTTCCGCCTAGCACCGATGCAACGCCTTTATTCTTATTTCTTCAGGAATTTAAGTTTATTAGTTTAGTAGTTTACTTATAGTTCATTTAGTTTACTTTACGTACCAGGCCTTTAGTTAATCTTGGTGCTGAAAAACCACGATTTAAGAGGATAAAACATTGATTTCCATGAACATATGAAGCTTTCCGTCAATTTCTTGCAGAAAAATTACGATCTAAAGTGTGCGCCCTATCTTTAGTTCGCTGCAGAACGAACACAGATAATCGATTGTACGTTTTTGGTAGCAGAGTGCCTTGTTGATATCCAAAATAATTACAAAAACAATGGCGGCCGTCGATTAAAGCCGCACCCTCCAGGAAGACGTAGCTGCTCATAAAATACTCCCATGACTCAAGATACGCCGCGCACACAATAAAATGCTTTAAAGTCAGAAGTCGTGAAATAATAAAGTTACAGGCCCCCCCCCCCCCCCCAAACCCCCTATGGGTGCACGGGTCGCCGAGAGCGCTGGTGTGTCAGATTCGATGGGTGTCTTGGTCCCGGTTGTACATCTCTGGCTTCTACCGACCTGGTCTCATCCACGGTGAAGGGAAGTGTATATGTACGGGTTTTTCCCCGGTTGTTTCCCGCCCGTTGCGCGATGGTTTCCTCCGGGTACTCCAGTTTCCTCTCTGTGGTTAAAAAACAAGTACCACTTGGTGGTTCCTTCCACTTTACATCTGCGGCTCGGTCCTTCAAAAAGCTCTAACATACCGGCCGACATCTTCTATTCTATAAACTTCAATTATTTTATGGTTGATGTGTTAGTCAATGTAAAAGGCACCTCCTGGTAGGCAATGGGACCGCAAGAACATCAGCAAGCACTCAATTTAATTTTCGAGAAAAATATATTTTTACTTGCCGTGAAAAAATACATTACCCAATTTATTAGCATTCTCCTTCTCTAATGCTGTTTCTACTAAAGATAAAACGAGTCCTTCCGGTTCGCTTAGCTGCCATCGTATATAAAGTCGAGGCGGAGCGGCGGCTCTCACCTTTTCTTCTCTAGCCGCCACGCTGTTTACTTCCGGATTGCCGTGCTTACCTCCATCTCCGCACTGCCATCCGCGTCCGCTTCGATGCCGCGAGCAAAGGGGACGCCGAGGGCATCCCCCCCCCTTCCTCGCTCATCCGCTTCCCCTGTTCCTCCATCCTTAGAGAATGCTGAGGTTCTCAAAATTACTACCGAACAGGATATGTTGAAGCCTTCGCCTCCCAATCCGCTGTTGTCGGAATCCTTTCCTCCACAGTGCAATACTGCCACCACATCCCCTATCACATGTGGCCAACCGCCGCCTGCATCGAATCTTCGCTCCTTATCCGCCGAGCTTGCTCGTACTAAGGAGAGGTACGCACGTTTAAAGCTACAAGTCAAGGCAAGACAAACAGCGGCCAAACTCGCTTCATCCGCATCCGCCCTACCATTGGACCTTTCTTCCCGGTCCTCCCATTCCTCTAAACGGATCAATGAGCCACTCACTCCATCCCATGTTCATTCCCTGATGGACTCGTCCCTGCGTACCTTCAAACATAAAGAACCGGGCTACACATCCGCTTGGTTGGCCTCTCTCCCCAAACGTCAGTGCTCTTTGGCGTCTGCGGGTCCATCATACACCGATCCGCCGCCTCGTCCTCCACCTCCACCACCGCCTCCGTCCTCTCCGCCTCCGGATATCCAGGATCCATACTATTCACCGGACCCTTCGGACTTCGGCCTACCTGAGCCTCCGTTCCCTAACGACCCAGATCCGTCGGAAATCCATCTTCCGGATCTAATGAGGACAGTGGAGGAAATTATCCCAGACTGTTTCCTGTACAAGCCCTCCGCATCCGCGCTGAATACTATCAAGAACAGGGGCCTGGCCACAGGTTATGGCATCTGCTTCTGCGACCAACCATCGCTGCAACCGCCTCTCCTTGGACAATCCACTACGCTGCTCACCACCCTCCTTCGGAACGGGGGTATCCTCTTAGGAAACGGATCTCCTCTAGAATTGGACAAAGAACATCCTTCACCTCGTCCGGGCCGAGAAAATTATTTCTTTCGACCCATGGGGCTGGTACCGGCGGCACTCCTCGCAACTTTGACACCTATTCGCAGTCGGAATTTCTTACAGCCGATATGAAGTTGGATTTCGGCTCCTCTCTCTACCTCCCTCGGTGGGCCGCGGTCCCTGTTTTCGTTCTCCGTGATAACGACCGCATCCTCTGTCTCGGCCTCCGGGCCGCTTCACAAGCGGATGTCCTCAGCACAGCCGCTAACTTAATGTGCGAGCATCTCTATACGGATCCACCTGAGGATACTCGTCAGCTTACCTTCCTCGTTAACCAGGTTTTCCGCAAGAGTTGCTTCGCCACCTATCATGCCATGAACTGGTTTACCAGGGCCCTTTTTAACTCTACCTTACTGCTTCAAGAGGTCGCGCTCAACACCGCCCTTAACCTCCATGCGTCTACCTGCTATCTTCTCCGCAACCAGCCGATCCACGAGACAGAATGCCTCTTTAGGGGCCTTAACCGAAAGGTAGCTCCGCACCTGGATATATCTCGAAAGCCGCGCTTTGTCAAGTCAAGAGGATCCCGGCGCCCTCCTTCAAATCAGCCAAAGGCTGCTCCGCCTTCCGAATCATCTCCTGGCGTTCGATCTGTTAAACATTTTCCCCCTCCTGCTCCTCGAGCCGCCTCGCCCTTTCTTTACAGAACCCAGGGCCGCGGACGGGAACGCTCCCTGGGTCGGTCATCCTCTGACTCCGGACGACACCCCAAACACAGGAACCGCAAATCCTATTGACACTCCTCCACCCCTACAAGCCGTAGGCGGTCGACTCCGTTTCTATGGCAAAGCCTGGCATGCACTTACCACCGATTCTGTGCTCCGATCAATTGTAGCCGACGGCTTCAAACCAAAATTTCTCGTTTTTCCCCCGGTGGGCGATCCTACGTGGGATCGTCAGTCTCGTCCCTCACACCCCTTACGTTTAGAAATACAATCTCTTATCACAAAAACGCTATCCGTGTTGTTCCTCCTCCTTTCACTCCGGGGTTTTACAGCGATATATTCCTCTGCGACAAGAAGAACGGCGGAACTCGGCTGATTTTCAATCTCAAGCCTCTCAATCGGTTCATCCTCAATCCGCATTTCCAAATGGAAACCGTTTCCTCTATCCGCGACTCCCTCCGGATAAACGATCGGACAGTATCCCTAGATCTAGCCGATGCTTACCTACACATTCCTCTACATGCTGCTGTCCGCCACCTATTTCGTTTCGTCCTCAACAACACAGTTTACGAATACCTTTGTCTGCCGTTCGGACTCAATGCAGCCCCATGGATTTTTACCTGCATCCTCCGTCCGGTCCTGGCGTGTCTCCACCAACAAGGGATCCGCATTCACGTCTTGCTCGACGACTGTCTTCTTCCCCACCAGACATCTCACGGGTCACCAGACATCTCACAGGCACTTGCACGCCGCCGTGTCACTTTTTCATCAACTGGGCTTCGGTATCAATATCCCCAAATCCTGACTCCAACCAGCCCAACGCTTTGTTTTCCTAGGAGTATCCTTCGACCCCTCCAGGGCACAGTCGCCCCATCGCCAGACCGGATCCATACCCATCTGCTATCCTCTCGTCAATTTCTATGCCAACCACAGCCCATCTTCCAGGACCTTGCGTTTGCCATGGGGACAATAGACTTGTTCGCAGATCTAGTTCCCTATGGCAGGTGGATGGCACGTACCCTCCATCACTACCGTTTGACACAATGGGGGGGGGGGGAGCAACTCCAGCCTTGCTCTTCAGATGCCTCCTCAGGCCCGGGACCCGTCCATCCCAATGGAGACCTTCCTTTGGTTGATGGACGTTCTGAACTTAACTGCATCCGTTCCCATTCCTAATGTCCTTGTTTAAGGAAGGTTTACAAGGATCCACCATCTTGGTGTACCGATCAGCATTGAAAGCAGTCTTCAAAGCCGCCAGGAATACTACCCTCCTCACGGATTATACAATCTCCTCGTTGATCCACTCCTTTCAGTTGGATCGACCACGGATCACCAAACGATTTCCGGACTGGGACCTGTCCGTCGTCCTTACGGCTTTGATGGCTCCTCCGTATGAACCTTTAGCCTCTCCACGCCTCAGTCACCTCACACGAAAAACTCTTTTCTTAGTTGCTCTAGCCGCTTGTCTTCGCTGTAGTGAATTACAAGCTCTATCCACAAGGGAACGCGACTGCTTTTTTCTACCCAACTTCCGCGGTGTTACTCTAACTCCGGCCTCTTCCTTTCGAGCAAAGACCCAGAAACTCACTGAACGCACGTATCCGTTCATCATTCCTTCGTTATCCTTTATCCTGGGGGATGATCAAGAACGAACCTTGTGTCCTGTTCGTGCCATCCGCTTCTACCTGAAAGCATCCTCTTCTATCAGGCGTGACCGCACTCAGCTCTTTCTTCCATTTACCAATAAAGTTGGAACCACTTCCGCACGGATGATTGCTTCATGGATTAAGACGGTCGTCCTCCAAGCCTACGAAGCTATTGACATCAATTGTATCACGGAGGACATCAAAGTCACAGCACACGAACTCCGTGCCATTTCAACATCCTGGGCGCATTTCAGCAATATATCCAATACAGACATTATGGAATCCGCTTCCTGGCGCCATCCTACCGTCTTCACGTCCCATTACCTCTGGGATATGTCTCAATATGCCGACGGTTTGTACCGTGTTGGGCCATTTATTGCGGCTCACAGAGTACTATGACCCTTGGACTCACTGTCACTCGACTTTGTGTTACAGGGGCCGGTCGCTAGCTAAGGGGAATCTGATCAAATGGCTCCCACCGCCTTGACGAAGTCTATGGGAATGCCAATAAATTGGGTAATGTATTTTTTCACGGCAAGTAGAAACATCAAAATTCCAGGTTGTCCTGGTTAATTTTTGTGTCTATTCCTATTGAAAAAATACATTACCCGGCTTCCTGCCCTCCTCCCCTCTCGTTACCATTTGGGCAGGATAGAGGTGTCGAAAAGGTGAGAGCCGCCGCTCCGCCTCGATTTTATATACGATGGAGGCTGCGCAGTGGAGATGCGCAGTAGTTAAGCGAACCGGAAGAACTCGTTTTATCTCTAGTAGAAACAGCATTAGAGAAGGAGAATGCTAATAAATTGGGTACTGTATTTTTTCAATAGGCAATAGAAACAAAATTTATCCAGGGCAACCTGGAATTTTGATGTTTTTTCCTTGGTCACAATTGATTAAAAACTATTGGTTATCGATTTTTAAACCACGGATGCGATGATTTGGCCGCGAGACATGCAAATACGTCGATGGGGGTAGCTCCCGAGACGATTTGCATGTCGAGCGGCCAAATCATCACAGCCGTGGTTTAAAAATCGATAACCAATAGTTTCTTAATAAATAACTTATTTATATCACGGCTGGAACGTCAAACTAACTCGTATTTAATTAAAACGTGTTTGTGTTTTGTGAAAATATCTCGAAATGACTGAAGGTCATCCCATTTTAGTTTACTGAGGGTGGTGTGGTTGGTAGACCGACGACTCGTTTGCGTCCGTTTGTGGGGGAGTGGGCAGGGAGGATACGCAGCGTCGTTTCGCCGTATTTCACGCTAGCCAGGTCGCTTGTGTTTTCGAAGCTTTTCGGAGTTATAGAACTTCGATAAATGGCTGCAGGGATAGAATGACATTCTGGGAAGGTATGTAATTCATTTTGAGCGTTTGTAGCTTGATAATTGTTTAAAAACTATGGTAATAGGGTATCGGTATGAGTGAAAGTCATTGCATTTTAGTTGGTGGAGGGAGGGGGGGGGGGGGGTTAACCCCAGCGTGAATGGTTTAGATATTGTCTAGACGTATAAGAGTTTGCAGGGATGGGATTTCATTCCTTTTAAGTAATTAAGTTTTGTACGTTTTTATTGCGTTACGTTTTTTTTCACGATGTATTGGGTTGTTGGTGTGTGCGTTCCCAGTCGCGTGATCCGGAAGTGTCAAAAGTGTGGGTTATTGGCAAAAGTTTGGGTTATCGGCAAAAGTGTGGGGTAATTTGATAACCCACACTGTTTGCGATGACGCACACTTCCGGTGTTGGTTAACGGGATTTAACCAACGGAAATTTAGCATGGCGTTGAGTCAGCGTGACGTCACAGCCATGGTATAAAAACAATATATACAATTAAAAAGTCATGATTAACACTCCTTCAGACACACCCGAACCGCCATGTTTGAAACGACCTTCTAGACAATTGATCACTACAGGACTTTTGCGGGAAATGCCTCCTTTGGCGGTTCGTGTGTGCCAGAAAGATTGTGAATAATGACTTTTTTAAATTGTATATATTGTTTTTATTGTGACCAAGGGAAACATATATTTTTCCCGATGTTCTTGTGGTCCCATTGCCTATACCAGGAGGTGCCTTTAAAATTGACTAAAAACTATTGTATTCTGTGAAGCCTTTAGTTAATTTTGGAACGCAAAACCAAGATTTAAGGGGGCAAAACATTGATTTCCATGAATGTATGAGGCTTTTAGTCAATTTGTGGCAGAAAAATTGCGACCTAAAATGCTTTAAGGTCAGAAATCGTGAAATCAGCTATAGTTACAGGCATTCTCCTCCACGCCCCCCCCCCCCCCCACCCCCCGTCTTTGCCAGTGTTTTTAACAGGTGGTTTACGGTAATACGATTTAGGGAGGTGTTACAAGAGCCACCTCTCCGACAGTGCCACCTCTTTATACTTCCCGTGTGACAGGTAAGTGGAATGAAATTTATGGTTACGACGCGGCCATCGAGGACTTCTTTAAAATGGTTCATGGTTGGTGGTTTTCATAGTTTCTCCTTGAAGCCCTCCATATTCAAGTGGGACGGACGGACAGTCAGTCAAAGTCTGTCTGTCTCTATACTCTTGTCTTTGGTACTTAATCCACGAGACAGACTTTCCTTCCTCCTACTGCCATCCCTTCACTTTTTTTTGCTACCATCGCTGTAATTGTTGGTAAAATACGGCTCCACCCAAATCTCACTCTTGGTTCACCGCCCCCTCCACCCCTCCCTTTCTCCTCCGCCAACCCACCCCCCTTCCTTTCAAAGGGCGAAAGTAAATGAGGCTGGGAGGGAGGGGAAGAGGAATCTAAATTTCACCTCCTAAATCCTTGACTGATTAACATTCCAGTGAAAAGGGTACCCCTTTTTTGTTGCGTTAAATTTTAATTTTTTTCTTGTTGTTGCTTTTTTTTTGTTGTTGCTTCTTTGGTTAATGTGTTGGGTGGAGATATACTTTAATAATTATTATTTGAAGCTAGAGCTAAGCTTCCTACTTAATTTTGTTTGTGAGGCTCCTTGTTTTTCTTTTCCTGATGTAGAATACCTGGTGCTAAAACTAAAAATAAGCTATAGGCCACGTAGCGATAAAACGTTCCTTTTTTTTAATACTTTTTTCGTAGTGGGCGCGTGTGAAGCAAGCGACGGGGATCGTCAGGGTTTCTATCTTCGATAACCTTTTGAACTGATTGTCAGTTTTGTTTCAAATTTTCAACATGGAAAACGTTCCATGCCGTATTTGTGGACTTAAACGTTCCTAAATCAATAAAATTGGGCGAGGAGATTCTGGCTCTCACACGTCAAAATTTGGTGATTCGTGATTCTGGTTCTCAGGCAACAAAACTTGGTGTTTGAGATTTTGGTTCTCAGACATCAAAATTTGGTGTTTGAGATTGTGATTCTCAGACATCGAAATTAGGGGTTTGTGATCTTGGTTCTCAGACATCAAAATTTGATGTTTGAGATTCTGGTTCTCCGAAGTAAAAATTTGGTGGTTGAGATTCTGGTTCTCAGACATGAAAATTTGCTGTTGGAGATTCTGGCTCTCGGGCATCACGAAAAAGACATTGATCAGAGCTTTAGGGAAACGGGTCCATGGCAGTTCAGCTCCGACAACTGGGTCCAAAAAGTTCCGGTAGGGCGGCAGTTCGATCCACTACAAAGTATAATCAGTACGAAGATTTCACCCCGCCGAAACAAAAAATTAACTCGGCACACATGAATGAATTTATGTAAATAAATGGGAAAAAATGGGATCCATGAAGTACAATAAAATCTGTTTACAGTTTGAGCCACGTTATCGCATGCACACAAGCCTAGAATTCCAGTTGCCAGTTTTAGTATGCATTAAATATATCAGCAGTAGGCTAAAAACTAAATCCTACCAGCCTGAAATCCTAAATACCAGAAGTTTACCCCATTTTTTATAAAACGCAATTTGCTGACCTGAAAGGTCAGCGAGACAGGACAGGGTGGGGAGACTCACCATTTATGTCCGGTCTCCCAGTAAATAAGATCATTCAAAAAAAAAAAAAAAACAAGCTGTAAAATCCAAACCCATTATTGGGCATAGTACATATAGGTTGCAACAAATGCTGGTGAAGATCATCCTTGTTCAACCCACATTTAAACCCCTCCACCGACGTGGCAGACACAACCACC
The DNA here is from genome assembly GCA_023313725.1 of Lithobius niger. Taxonomy (NCBI): domain Eukaryota; kingdom Metazoa; phylum Arthropoda; class Chilopoda; order Lithobiomorpha; family Lithobiidae; genus Lithobius; species Lithobius niger. Next base: position 9,637 of record JAHWFP010252012.1, on the reverse strand, counting down.
TCGGGAAGGGCATTACAAAACTGGCAAAACATGACATAAGAAAAAAACCGAAAAGGGTCCTAAATGCCCCAAATTAACGAAAAAGCGCCTTTTGCGACAATCATGGAACTATACGTGACGTCATTGATTGTTGACAGATTTTTTTTCGTGAAAGGTTCGAACATTTCAGGAACTTGCGGCAACAATGTATTGGGGGCAACGGTTGTTGTGAGTGGCAGTATCTGAATAGCCTTTCTTTGGTATGAGGAACGTGCAGTTCACGGGGGGAGAGGATATTGGAGTTGTGTTATGGATATTTAAAATCCAATACCACAGGAAAAAAACACTAAATATTAATTACGTAAAACAAATACATTGACAACAAAAAAAGGTGAAAAGAATATTTTACGTCTGCATTTGTAATATTTCAAACGGCGACAATCGACCAACAGTGTATACGTAAAGCCATTAACTGGTTCTCTCTTACAGTAAACCATTCGAGGACGAAAACAAAAAAAAAATTGTAGTACTAACACAAATTACAATTGATGTGTGGTTGACGGTGGTCGGCTCTGGCGTTGCTTATACTTTGCAGCTTATGCAGCACAATTTATTTGAACTGCAAAAATAATATTGCCCGTTTTCCCCATAGTCACCCTTAGCCGTTGAAAAGGACGTTAATTCGACAATATCCCTTTTGACAACAGGGACCAGGTTGCAAAATTGGTAGTGGGAATGGCAAAGAAGAAGCGAAGCACTGCAGAATACAGGCGTTACAAGTATGGGATGATCCTTACAGACGAATGTTGACAAAACACGTAGATATCAAATCTTATTTAAATAGGTGTAGCAATAAGGACCCTCTTCGAGCGAAGCGAGACGACGCCAATGGAGCGAGCGAAGCGAGCGATGTGTCTAGTTACTGTATAAAATTCAGCCTCGAATTTTGTGAACCGTTTATCTTTTTAGTTAGCATGAAATTCACTAAACCGTCCGGCTGATTACATCCAAGAATATTCCAACTTGCGAGTGTCATCGAATTTTTCTCATCGAGTCTTTAACAAGCGCCAATTTTAAGGGTTACTTTATCGTTGTGTTTTATGAAAGGTTGGTTGACCTTATCACTGTGCCTACGGAAGGGTAACATTTAAAATTTAGAGTACAGTCTTAACTTGCAATTTTCCGATTAAGTATGGAATGAAATAAAACTTTACGAAATGACAAAAGGACTCGGGATTGTAGGACAGTTTGCATTTCAAAACTTGAACTCCCTTTCGTTTCTTTGCTGTAGACGCGTTGCAACCCGAATTTGTCACTATTTGCATAAAACCTCGTTTTATCATAGAAGCCAATATGGAAAAGAAACAGTTTACATTCGAGGAGTTTAAATAATTGTTGGTAATTTTGAGATTAAGTATGGCAGTGCAATAAATAAAGGTGCAGAAAAGTGGAAGTGAACTAGAGTTCGACGTTTTCACAAGTTAACTTTTTTTTCGTTAACAATGATTTTGTCATTTTTTCCGCATTTTAACCTCAGTTTTCGGAGATTTTTGGACGGAGAATAAATTTATCATTTCTTTACGGAACACGTCCATGGCTTTACTGTTTTTTTTTTTTGCTTACTAAAGAATTATTTTTGCCCATTTTGGGATATTTACTGCAAAATAGGCTCACTAGTATTTTACAGAACTACAGAGTAGCCTAAGCCAGCGTGAAATGAGGGACAACATTGTAATGTTCGTTTACCTACTTTAGGTTCTGGCTCATTGGATCCAAAGTATTTTGGTGTTTCATTAACAGGAACGCAGATGTTTCATAACTGGCTTTATTTATGGCATAACTAACCACTGCGGCTCATATTTCTACTCACACATGCAGTGATCTATACAACAGCATTCAGCTAGGCGACCAGTACATGACACGTTTCTTTTTTTTTAAATAAAGAACAAAATTTACTCAACTTACCGACTTACCAGATCTATGGCACGCCGTATTAATTGTGCCTTAAAAATATTATTTTGATTAACCTATCTAACCACATCTGTACTGAGTGAGTCAAGTCCCCTATTTCTCACAGTTCTTTACAGGAAATAGTCATTCAGTTTGACTGGGGTTTCAACCACCCGTGCAGATCTTGTGACGACTGGTTCTGCAGCTCCTACAATGGGTAGTGTTGGAACTGCCCGGTGTTCTGGGGTGTTTTGGGACCAGGAGTGATTTCGATTCCTCGCTTAGCAGGACGTCCAGGTAGCTGGAAGTGGTCATCTGCAGTAATATCCTGCCTTGGTCTACTGATGATGTCATCTGCTGGAATCAGACGAAGGTGTTTCCTGTTGCGTCTTAGAACTGTGCCAGCCTTCATTTGGGTCATGTAAGACCTTGAGAATGGTCCCCCACACGTATGATGGTTTCTGGTTGCCAGGTCTTGTCTCTCAGCACTATCACCAAGTCGCCTACTTTGAGTTTCTGCAGGGGTTTCGTGTGCTGGTCAGCATACTCTTTCTGTTCAGCTGGATTGTCCTGACATCTCTGCTGGTGATGGAAGTCCATTTGCCAGTGTTGCTCAATAGTTCAGTAGAACTTCCGCAATACTCTTCCCATTCTTCAGTCTCTTCTTTATTTGCTTCTTGGTTGTTTGAATAGCTCATTCCACTTTTTCATTCGATCTGGAAGACGGTTGATGCTTCACTCCCCATTCCTTTAGAAAGTTTTTCATTTATTTCGAACCGAATGGCGGTCCATTATCTGTGACAAGCGTATTGGCTATGCCGTGTCTTCCAAAGGTTTATTCAAGTTTGAGCATCACCGCAGTAGCCATGGTTTCAGCCATTTTGTACACTAACATGCACCTTGAGTAACAGTCTATTATTAACAGCATTTTCTGGCCATTCAGGGCTTTGGGGGTCTGCCCCACCGTTCCCCGTGGTTGGTTAGGTAGTGGTTTGGGTAGTAACGGTTCACGCTGCTGTTTCCACTGGTATTCTTTGCATGACGAATTTTTGTACGAGTGTCTTTATATCCCTGGCCAGTTTACGTACTCTCTTGCCCTGGCCAGTTTACGTGCTCTCTTGCCCTGGCCTTGCATGCAACAACAGTCCTTTCAGCTTGCTGCTTGTCCTTGGCAAATTAGTCCTCGGCTGACATGTAGTTTACTTCTTGTGTTGTGAAATGATCTTGCCAATTCAGGCACTTTTTAATGTGGTCTAGCCAACCTATCTCAAGTAGAGTTTTTACCTGTTGCATTTGCGGGTCTTCACTGGTCACTTTTCCAAGTTCTTCTAGCTTGTCATTACAGACTTTTGCTAGCATGCTTACTCTCTACACATGTTCTCCTAATTTTTCATCATATTGCTGTGTATCGCCAGTAGTCATTGGATCTCTCGACAAGGTGTTGGGAGCTTGTATATCTCTTCCTAGAATGTACTTCAATTTTAGATGATGGCGTTGTAGCCTTACACAAGTGTTTGCACACGAGGTGATATCTTCTCAAATGATTTGTTCACAACCGCAATTAACAGTTTGTGATCAGTTTGGACCATCACCTCTCGTCCATAAGTGTCGAAATTAAACTTTTCCACTTCGTACTCCACTGCATGAAGTTCTTTTTCAATATGAGCATATCGGTTTTGTGCCGGAGTCAAAGTTGACAAAGCATTGGCTGGTGGTCTCTCGTTTTGTTTTATTGTGGCTCCCACACCATTAGGGCTCGCGTCAACAGCCAGTACTATTGGAGTCTTTGGGTTGTGTATAGCCAGTGTTGGTGCACCTGCTATTTGGCTCTTCAAACTCTCACAGTCTTGTTATGCTTGTTTTGACCAGTTCCGCTCGCCCTTTCTTCAGTAAGGATCATAGATATACTGCTTTCGTCGACAAGTTTGGTATGTACCTTGCAACGTACGTCACGATTCCCACGAACCTCATTACTTCTTTTGCTGTCATTGGTGGTTTCAGCACATCAGTTGTTTCTACTCTAGCTGGGAGGATCTTTATCCCCCCCCCCTTTGAGATTAGGTGCCTTAAGTATATGACTTCTTCTTTGGCTAGTTGTAGTTTGTCTTTTTCACACTTAAAATCATATTCCCCGAGCCTTTCTAGAACGGCGCCACAGATTCTTGTTGTGTTCCACTACTCCCTAGCCTTTCACGAAAAGCTCGTCTTGCAAGTCCACAATTACTTCAATTACTATTACTTGCGCCATAATAGGGGTCATTTAATTGCAGCGCTAACTTGGTGCCTGGGAGCGAGACCCAAAACGCTTTCTGTCTTTCTGCGCCGGTGTGATATCAACACACCAAAACTAACGAAATAAAACAAATTACAACAAAATTAAAACCAAACCAAAAACCTATAAAGAGGTGACTAAATTGAGAATTGTTTTGGCCTCGATGCAAAAGGTAGTAGCAAAGTGTTGAAAACCAATTTCTTGTTGACGTGCCACTTTATTACACATCTGCATGGGTGGAGTTGAGTCTAATGCACAATTAAAAAAGGACTGATATCATATCAAAAACCAAACTGGTAAAAGGGGGCCGCCAAGTTCCGAATGGTTCGACCCTTCAAAGGAGTGATATCAACACATCAAAACATTCGCCAACTTAATCGCCCAGAATAATACTTTGGACGTTAAATGAAAACTTGAACATTGCTACCGAAAGAAGCAATATTTTAGTTTTAATTTAACCTTCACACTATTAAGAGGTGCGATTAAGTTGGCAAATGTTTTGGTGTGTTGATGTCACTCCTTTGAAGGGCCGAACTATTCGGAACTTGGCAGCCCCTCTTACCAGTTTTGGTTTTTGATATGATATATATATATACTACAAGAAGGAGTCTGACTAAAGCTGCGCCAAGAATATTTAAGTGCTTTTGTAAGCCACTCTTGGCTCTATTAAGAGAACAAAGAAAGAAACACCATGGCGTTACATTGTGAACAGCTGATTTTGTTTCTTTTAACTTTTGTAAAACACTGAAAGAATTTCTTACACGAATGAAAGCATTTCTTCAAACTGCTGATGAGTTTATTTATGTAAAAAATGCAGCCCCAAACTAGTTCTTACCTGCCCCCACCCCCAGCTTGGTTACGTCCCGTTTTGCTAAAAGAAAGCAGATTAAATGCGTTTGCCTAAAGGGCAATTCCCATTTCGCGAAATCCCATTTCGCCAAATACCATTCACAAAATGTTAGGCACACGAAATTTAAAACATGACTTCCGTGTAATGGTCAGACATTTATAGACAAACACCCGTTTTGCAGAATATTTTTCTTTCAAATTAGATACCTTTCTCGCGCTGTGGCTAAACACATAACATCAGAAACTGCAACTAATCATATATTCCTTCCAATTAAGCATGCATCTTTAACTTCTGCAATGGTAAATTTATGAAGAATATTTTCATTCTGCGAAACGGGATTCTGCAAAACGGGAACTCCCGTTTGGGAAAGGGTAACCATTATTTGTATAACTAACTATTCTTAAAAGAGAACCTTGATATATTGACCTAGTGACGACCAAGCATTCCAAACAATTTTTTAAGTTTTCGTTTATCCATCTGTATTGCCAGTTTTCAAAACGCAAATAAATCAGTTGGTCTACCTATGTTGTCTCTGTTAAATGTTTGCCTTTTAAACCCCCATTTCATCGAAATAAGGTATTAAACTTCGTTTATTAAAATTAATTTTGGAGAAACGGGATTTAGCAAAACGGGATTTGCCCTTTAGGCAATAGCCTACCTTAATCAGTAGGTCTTCCAGGATTCCTTGCAATTGTTTATTAATGTCTGATTGTCAGGTTCAATACACACAGTTGGAATCCCGACAATCGCAATCCCGACACCAAACTCCGAACAGATCAATTCACAACAGTTAAATTCCAGACAACTCAAAATCAATTTAAATTCAAAATTAAACTTAAAAATTCAAAATCCAACCCCCCCTCTCCCTCCCAAAAAAAAACACGCGAAAAAGTTTTCTCAAGTATACACAACAGTTAACAAGGACAGTACGCGTATACTGTAAATAAACGTGTAGTTTTAAATAATGGATACAAATATTTTTTCACATGTTAAACGTTAAAGGCAGGATACATGGTGTAAATAATGAATGAATGGAGCAGGGTCCAGCGTTTCCTCGTAACGTCTCCAATCGAAATGAAACGTGCGTGAATTTATTTAAGAGTTGTTAGGGGGCCGTTTGCACGTGAGAGTTTGATGGACCTTGACCATGTCCACTAAACTAACTGGCCCGCTCTACAACGATATTAGGTGGGGTAGACAAAATGGCCGCCACGTCTGGTTCATTTCGTCGAGGTCTGTTCTTCGAGGAAGCAACTTTGTACGGTGCGACGCGACATCTATTGACGGTTAGTGGCGGTTTTCGAAATAATAATTTAAATTTTTACGTAGATTTTGTTCGTAAATTTTTTATTATTTATAAGAGTATTTTTAAATGGTGTTTAAAAATATCACTCAGCCACAGTTAAGCTATTTGACTGCGTTTGCAAAAAAAAAGCAACACGTTCGTTGGCAGTTTGTACGGAGGGTGTCGCCCTCGGTGGACAAAATGCGGCAACTCAATCGCATCAGCGGTACTTTCTGCGGCCATATTGCCAACCCAGTCTCGTAATGCTATTTTTCATTCAAGATCCGGCCAGCCCTGCGTTGACAAATCCGTTCAAGCTCATCCTATTTTTTTGTTTTTTACCCGAGCGACGTACACCAATAGTGTACGCTTGAGAGACGTCGGGAATCATTAAACATTATACCACCCCAAAAGACAGAACGAAAATCGGTTACTCACTGCAAACATTACAGATACAAGAAAACAGCAAAACATAAGGCCCACAAACCTACATGTCAGGCAAGGGTGCAGTAGCTCAAGCAACTCGCTGCTAATTTGATTCACCGCCTCGCACGTTCAGCTTTTTAATTGCAGATTTTTTTTTTACGATAGATTTTAAGTTATCAAGATGTCGGTTGCCGGAAATTTTTTTTTTCAATCGGGAATTACACTGTCGAGATTTTAAATGTCGGTATTTCGACTTGTCGGGATTACGGTGTCGGGGTTGTTTTTTTTTCTTCTTCAGGATTTCGACTGTCGGGACTTAGATCGTCTGATATCGCCTAACATTTTCACTATTTAGATAAAAAACGGGAAAACACCTTCTACGCCTGGTTAATGCTAAAATTAAGAACATTATTTTTGTCTTCTGTATATGAAAAGGAAAATTTGAAATTAGCCAAAGGCAGCGAAAATCACACACTAGAAATGTATGACTTCCGGCCGATTTATTTCTGTATATGACGCAGTGATAGATCAAACAGTTCACTTAACAAAGAGGGAGGCACTTATCAAAAAAAATTCTCCGGTTGGATAATTATCCTTGAATACTGCGTGCGAATAAAACGATTAATTATTGGAACTCAAGAACGGCTTATCAACTGAAGCGCCAGACCGCCTGGCTGTTTTTCATCTGCGTAACGCGGGTGTATTTATGCCTCGCATGATAATTGTGGAGATAAGTAAGTATTGCACCTGACACTTGATAATCCCAACCCCTTGACGACTTAATTACAGACAAAAGCTGCACACGACTAACAAGGTATGTCGTCTCGCTTGAGGAGTCGCGCGCCGTGAACGAAAGAACTCAACCGTGACAAAGAAAAAGGTTTTCTTACACACTACGATCAGAATTGGATTTTTTCTCTCCAAAATTCTACATGACAGGGCTCCCACCCCTAATATATACCCTTTATTTTCTATTTTTTATAGGATTCCCATAACGCTCCTATAAATCATGAAATGCTCCTATATATTTCCTATATTTTTCATTTCCGAACTGAAATATTCCCCTGTTTGTGGCGTGTTTCCTTGCTACACTAATTATTTTCATCCTAAAAAAAAACGACCGTGGTACTGCAGTATGGTATAAAAACGAAATGTGAATTGGTCAAGCAGCCAAATACAGCCAAGTAAAGGATGTACCGACTGTTTTATACACTCAAAAGTGATTTTTATCTTCTTGTTGTAATATAGAGCAGTGACATGACTTAGTATTAGTGTGTATAACTCTATGGTGGAGCCAGTAACTGGGTTAGCTGCAAGGGGCACTGGAGGGCGAAAAGAAGGGCGTCTTACTGAAGCCATTGCTATTAGACTGTATTTCTTAAGCCTATAACGCGCGATTTTTGTTGTTGGAGAAAAACAACGTTTTTTTTAAGCCTAAGAAATCCGCTCTCAAAGCACTGTCTTGACTAGAATTGCCATTTTTTTCCCTTACGTTTTAATCTAGTGCACCTTGTAGCTATTACCTCCAAATGGTATCTCGTGGCCAAAATGACGTCACTTGACGTTGCTCTACAGGACAGCTAAAAATATTGTAGTCCGATCGTACAATAGGGTATTCCAACTGGATCCAGGCTTATCATTTCTATATATAAACCGCCTATAAATTTTGTTTGATTTTCCCTTAAAGTGTTATTAATTTGTTAGGAAACTTTTTTTAACAATTGAGTTTTGGTACATGATGCCGGCGAGGGGGACAACTTAGGTGGAGAAATTCAAGCAGAAAGCCTTTGACATGCCATAATCGACATGAGCACGAGACACCACAGGGTCCTTCTCGTCCTCAAAATTCCAGGAATTTACGTATTATAACAGCAATGCGCCATAACAACAGAAGATCTATGCGCGACAAGCTACAGTGCGTCCTGGCAAAACGTTGACAGCCTGCTGATAGCTGCTCCATTTGATTGTTTTTTTTTTCTTTTACTACTAGGAAACAGGCTTTGGGCCTATTGTAGGCGGAGCGAAGAAAAATTTATTTTAAATTTGTATTTCCTCTCATTATAATGGCTTTGCAATGTTTGCTAATGGTCCTTAAAAAGCTCGGGGCAATATTCATTCGGCTACAGTTGAGCTGAAGCTTTTTGCTGGTGTTTTTTACATTTTAGCTAGGCTACGTTTCATATTAATTTTAAGATACTTTCGTTTGCACCCATATTTAGTATCCGTTTCGTTATTTGCAGCCTCTTTGCGCCGTCGCCGCCGTTGTAAAATACAACGCTAGCCGCCGTGGTTAAGCTGGCAAAGAACGCGCCGCCGTGGTTAAGCTGGCAAAGAACGTGCCGCCGTGGTTAAGCTGGCAAAGAAGGTGCCACCGTCAATAATGCTTACATTGTTTATATTTATTGCAGAGTATCTTTCCTAGATTTAAAATATTAACAATAAAGCATTTAATTGCAAGCTAAACAATCACCAGTAACGATAGTACTTCACAACAATCAAAAGATTCGAAACATCCGCGGCTCTCTACGCTGCCTTCTACAACAATGTTGAAGCGCACACCTCTGGCACGTACTGCAACGCCAAACGCTGATTTTTTTTTTTAATTGGAATTATTACAATTGTTGATCAGCCGGTGTTAGCTTGGCTGTGAACATAAAATTTAAATAATTCTAAATCCTAATTTTAAGCCAAATTGTTAGTCCCGTTTTAGTTTCGCAGGCGACAACAGTAGAGAAATTAGGCCTATTGGGTACGATGTTAGGCCTATTTATTCTGGCAACATGGGATGGAGAGTATAGTTTCCATAGCAATCTAGAAATCTTGAAATGACAATACGAAGCCAAATTATTGTTCTGTGTTGTGATATAAATACGTG
>JAHWFP010252010.1:21695-31858 GCA_023313725.1 Lithobius niger | reverse complement strand
ATGATCAAAGCTTAACATTTAACGTTTCGTTTTTGTTTTTCAACATATTTCTTATTCTGTACAGAAGGCATTAGAGTATGTTATGTAAATAATAAAGTTGTTAATAAATTTTTATTATAATTATAATATTTTTCACTTTTTTTCAGGTTTTTAAAGGAATTAAACCATACTCTCAGCCTCAAGCAAATAAGAAATCTTGGGACATCGACACTTTTTCCAGAGCTGCCTTTCCAGTCACATTTTTAGTGTTTAACCTCTGTTACTGGGGCTATTATGGAAGTCGCTAAAGCAAAGTCATTGCAAGAATACCAAAATTAAAACATGCAGGCTCTCGTACAACTCAGGAACTAACATACGTATTTTTGCTTTTTAAGTTGTATCAACACCTGATGGTATGAAACTATGTTTCACAATTGTCATTTTAAAACTGAAGCATTATTTTCGTAAAAGTATTTTAATAATTTAAAGGTAAATCAAATGTTTTACCTTGTCAAATTTTTTAATTTACCTTTGAGTACACTTAACTTGTAGGTAAGCAAACAGAAATTGTTATAGTACATGTACTTTAATAGTAAAATAAAACAACTAAAGTTTAAGAGGTAAGGTGCTTGACTCTAACTTTTGTAGCATTAGGGATACGGAAGAACAAATTTTCATTTCATATAGTTTGATTAATAATTTCACCACTTTGAGTGGCAGGACTTTGGAAGGGTGGTGATCCACTAACACGGACACTAAAAAGAGGCAGATGAAACGTAACTAGCTCAGCATTTTCGTAACTTTCCGAACTTCTCGTAACTTTCGGAAATCCTGCACCGTGTGGTGGTCTACAGTAAGCAGGCTAAGTGCATTTAATACACGGACCACGCGTACTGAGTAAAAAAGTTTACAACAATGCAGGTAAGACCACTGAGCAACAAGATTCCGATTACGTCCTCTAGTTCGTGGTTTATCTATAGTCAGGTCAAACAGACGGGAAAGATGACTGTGATTCTGCGATGAATCTTGTACGTAAGAATTAAGTCGAATCTAATTATTGGAAGTTCGAGTAATTCTATACCAGTGTTCTCTAGGCAATGTCTGTATGATAATTTTTTAAGTCTACGAATTTCGTTTGTGAATCAGCGCTGAGCAGGCTCAATCAGGTCAGTATCACCAACCAGATAACCGGATCAAACTGGGGTTGCATGCTCCAAGAAAGGTCTGACGAAAACTCTGAAGGCCTCAAACCTTTGTTTGTAGATTTCCCAAAGTGAAACATCTGTTACAATACCCGTGCGTTGAAATCCCACATCATAGTCCAGTTGCAAAAATATGCTGATTTTTGGCCTTACTTAAAAAAACTGTCTGCACAAAATTTGCAGACCTTAGCACCCGTGGGGAATTCAAGATGGCGTCCAAAATGGCGATAGCAAAACGGTTTTTTGCATCTAGCGTCTAAACCGTTCATCCGATTGAAAATTAACGGTTACCAATTATGTTTAGAATAAAATATCCTTAAAGAAGGTTTTATTTATATTTTTGTTAAAATAATCCTTTTTGCCGAAATTCGTTTTTAAAGTTTTTTTAGGTCGTTAACACGTGTTACATATACGATTCCTGGCTTTAACAGCTGCAGTACCCGTTCTAAATGAGGTAAATGGACGTGATTAGGCTTAGATGAAAGATGAAAATGTATATTTTCCAACAAGGGAAATTAAAGCGATTTATATTAATTAGGAGATAAGCTACGACAGTTTACATACGTTGTAAAGCTGTGCTTTTCGCTCTATTTTATCACATATTCCATCTTTAAACTGCTGCACCACCCGTTCTAATTCGGATAAATGGACGTGATTAGGCTTAGATGAAAGATGAAAATGTTTATTTTCCAACAAGGTAATTAAAATGATTTATGTTAATTAGGAGCTAAACTACGGCCCTTTACCTAGGTAGTATCGTTGTGCTTTTCGCCTTATATAACCACAAGTTCCATCTTTAAACTGCTGCACCACCTGTTATAATTCGGATAAATCGCCGTGATTAGGCTTAGAAAAATTCCAACAAGGGTAATCAGAATGATTTATATCAGTTAGGAGCTAAACTACGATAGTTTTTTTTACAGTGTAATGCTGTGCATTTTGCGCTATTTCACCACAAGTTCGATCTTTATTCTGTCGTAGCTTAGCCTCTATTTAATATAAATCGTTTTAATTGCCATTGTTGGAAAATATACATCTTCATCTTTCATCTAAGCCTAATCACATCCATTTATCCGAATTAGAACGGGTGGTGCAGCAGTTTAAAGATGGAACATGTGGTAAACTAGACCGAAAAGCACAGTGCTACAACGTGTGTAAACTGCCGTTGCTTAGCTCCTAATTAATATAAATCGTTTTAATTACCTTTGTTGGAAAATAGACATCTTCACCTTTCATCTAAGCCTAATCACGTCCAGTTATGCGAATTAGAATGGGCACTACATCTGTTTAAAGTCAGGAATTATATATGTAACATGCGTCTCGGCATGGACAGGCACCGCGTTAGCTCACCCTATCCACGGATGGCTCTCCTGACGCCTGGGGATTCCTCTTATGTCACGTCGTTTTAGCGCTAAACTCTTCACTTTTACCTGCAGCAGCCTTTGTTCTGGGAGTCGGGCATTGTTTCTCATCGTGAGTCAATCTTCTTAGACGTTCTCCATTAAGGATCCTGCCAAAAAAGAAAGACCATTCACTCCATTCAGACGGAAATCAAAATCATCAGAATGATCACCCCAATCCAGATGCAACGCCTTCAGAAAATCCACCCTGTCTCGTGCGGAGAGTTCCGGACATTGTCGATGTTCTGGGTTTTTTGTGCCTCGCAATCATTTCTTCCCTCACTTAGTGTGCCAGTACCATCGTAGCTGCGATTGGTTCAAGAAGAAATGCGCCACATGAAAAACAATCTCAAAAGAAAAATGTCTCGAAATCTTTCAGCACCATAAGCAGTCTCGTGATCGTTCCTCCCTAAGAGCCCCACAACGGGTCCAGGACCTTCTTTTTCGGACAACATACCAGGCACCTGCGACCGCCACTGGTGCACTGACCGTCTGACGCATCCAAACGAGTTTCGTCTACAGCACTATAGCCAATAGCTCAACATCTGCAAATCGGCCCCTGTTATGGATCCACCACCTGTGACATCTTCTCCATCAATTGCTTCGTCTCCGTCGACTTCCCGACGTAAATGGAAGAAAACCATCGGCTTGTCCACAAAAAAATCGCAATCAAGGAAGCAGCAAGCACTCCCTGTCTTCCTCACACACCATCAAGCCCCACCTACTAGGACTCCATCCGCCAACAATCAGACTCAACTGCCGGCCACGACGCCCAGCGCCAATCCAGCTACTTAATTGGCTCAGGACCATCTTTCCCTATCAGGTGCGCCATTCCCTACTTCTGAAGTTCTGTGAGCTATTGTCCTCGGCCTAACTTTCACATGATAATATCGCCCATTAGGACATAAACATACCCTCTCTCTTAGACATGGCACGTTCATTCGCTACTGCCTTCCTGGCTTATGGACAGCCAATATAACTCTCTCCAATCAAACTCTCCAATTAAACTCTCCAATCAAATTCTCGCCTTTACCTCCCACTTCATTTTGGCGTATTCAACATTGCACAAAGTCAAAAATCAGAAAATCCCGAGCAGGCGCTCTACTACGTTACCTAAAAGATCGGAAACCTCACCAAAACACTACTGTTCCCCGGCATCTAACGGTTCACAAGCCACTAGCTCTTAGCCTCCCCAAGTCACGGTTTCCCACGAGTCCGCCATGCCACCTGGAATTGCTTTCCACAGTCCATTTCAGTCATCTTCTCAGAATGTTTCAGTGCAACCACCACAAACCTACCCTTCGACCTTTAATCCCGGTCCATGACATTATGCAACCCTCGATTACGCAGCTGCTTCCAGTTCATTTGCAAATCCCACTTATTAGAATGTCTGGCAGTTTGATGATACTCCATGTATCGCAATCTTCCCGGGGATCTCAGAATTCTAGGATCATTCAGCACACCTACTTCCCTGCGCAACCTGCTGTAGCCGCGCCAAAGGTGTAGCTTTTGGTTTTCGGGCCCACCCTCAATTCAACACCTGCTTTTTCCTTTCAATTCAACTTTCCTGGGCCGAGGAACCGGACCCTCATTTCGGTTCTCATTTGACTACAAGCATCCCTATTCTGTCTGTTTCAACGACTTTATAACATTCTGACCCATCAGCTCGTTCTTCTAAATGTTATAAAACCCTAAACCTACATCTGCTCACTGGCTACCTCTTCATAACGTGCCAGCATATACGATGCGCAACCAGCATCTTCAACTCTGCGGCTCTGGCCCCTCTGGACTCTTTACACCGGTCGTATTCTCACCACCCCACTGTTTGTGCTTCTACGACAATATATAAGATTTTTTTTACGATTCGCACTAATGCCTACAAATAAGGAACACCCTCCAGGCGCCTTTCACTCCATTTCTCCATTAACTTGGACTAGCCACTATTTCAGAGCAGAGATTCCGTCTTCAATTTATACACATGCATCACATTCACCCATTTCAAACCCTTTACTTTAGCAGGATATTCAACTCCCTCACAAATTCCCTTGTCTACAAAACACCAAACAGTGGAAAAAATTCACATCAGTGGCATGATCAGATACCATTATGCCTTTTCTCACAAGACATTCCACCATTCCTCTGGGCCCATTCTATCAGCTTGGCCACAAGGGCCCTCCTCATCGGGACTTTGTACACCACAACTATTGAGACATGCCGATCTATTCACAAGAGTCCTCAACACCTCATAACCATAAGGTAATCTGAGCTGTCAGGTTACTTAAATTTAGCAATTATCCTTATCCCCCCCTTCCCGAACCCATAAGCTATCGACACCCGACGAGCCCGACGATCTCACTGCAACTATTTTTGATGACAAGACAGCTAGCCCAGCCGTCTACTACGCCTGGGACCAAGGTGCTAGTTTAACTGGAATCATCTCTCGTCTGGCCCTATGGCCTGTCAACCATTTACTCTCAGTTGGCCACCTTAATGGCGGAACGTTGGGCCCACGGGACAGACGAACGCCTAGTTGCCGTTTGGCTCGTTTGTTCCAATTTCGTGCTTACGATTCACTGAGTCTGCTGGTTCTAGGGCAGCCAGCTCGCAGCACCGGTATCCTCTACCATGGTCCCATCAATATAGGTTGTCCCAAGGTCTGTTTAAATGCTAAATAAGATAGTTAATGCAAATTTGATCAGCACTAATTTATTAGGGCCACCTGGTTAAAAATGGTTTTTATTGCCTAACAGAAAATATATATTATCTTTACCCACCCAGCCTCCCCTCTGCATCACCATGGTAATGACTGGAGGAATAAAGATGAATCTGGGTTCGAAGCTAACACTTTTACAGGAGGCCTGCGCCGACGCTTGCGCAGAAGGGAAGCTACAAAACTGGCAGGGAAGCCAACAACCTTTTCTCTAAGGGCAAGTCGCACATAAGGAAGAAAATGCTAAATAATACAGATAATGAATATTTTCCATTAGGCAATAAAAACTAATTTTAACCAGGTGGCTCTGTATTATGTTTTTTATATTATCTCATTTTCTACATTTTCTACCAGTAAATGAAACCAAAATCAAAAACATTTTTTTTTCTTCTAGAAAATAGTCCAAATTATCGGCCACCAAGTAGGGGGGGGGGGATTTTTTTGGCTGATTTGATTCAGTCAATGACCCATAATATTTTTAAATTTAATTTTGACTTCGTTTACTGCTCTCTGAGAGTACCAAATGAGATAATGTAAAAATCTGTATTTTAAAATAGTCAAAAACATTATTTTTGCAGAACTAGCGACGTTTTCCCTCGTCTTATAATTTAAACTTTAGACCCAGGTGGGCACCTCTAAATTTGTTTATATTTTTTTCCATTTGGGATAGTGATTAGGAGGTCGAAGACCAACTCTTCTGTACTATTATGAATTGAAATTTAAAAAAAGGATTGTTTTAACCACCCTATTGTATGCAATAGGTGCAGACCTCAGCTAAAATTCTGGGTCAATGGAAAACGGAATGGAGTCGGTAAACTGGGCATTAAGCTGCATGCAGTTAAGCTTAACATTGCTGTCTGGTGCTCGTCAACACGGTATAGTCGTCGGGTGGAGGTGGTTGCTACACGTCTCCGGATGGGCCACACTTGCTTGACGCTCGAGCAATTCCTCCGTGGTGGTGATGCCCCTGTATGCATCTCGTGTTCTGTTCTGCTTACAGTTGTGCATCTCTTGGAGGAGTGTTAAGATTACAGGCATCCTGTATACCCTGCAGAACATGTGGAATGCTGGCAGAAACCTTGAGAGGTAATCAAGATAAACATGTGAAGGCTCTCAAGTTCTTGAAGGACGTTTGGCTCTGCAGTCTACTTTAATTTTGGTTTTCATTAGCTTTTGCTTTTCTGAAGATCGTATTTAGTTATATAAACGTTCTCTAAAACCTCATTTTGTGGGATGTTTATTCTTGGCAGCTCTTTGGCCACATATTCTGCATTTTATTCCTGTAGATCTTTAGTTTTATCTTCTGCTTAGTATTTCGGTGGTTCTTTAGCTACATCATCTGCATGCCATTTCTGTGATTCTTTAGCCGCATCTTCTGCATTTTTTGTGTGGATTTTTAGCCGCATCTTCTCATTGTATTTCTGTGGTTTGTTTGCCGCAACTTCTATATCTATATTCTGTAGCTCTTTAGCCACATCTGCTTGGTTTGTGCTCTCGCAAATAACCAACATGCTGTCATGCCCTTCCCTTTATATCTTTCCTTCCATCCACCCCATTTCCATCCTCATTCCTACCCCTCCCCCTTCCCATTACTATGCCTGTCTCCATCATTACTCCCATTCCCCAACCCCCATTACTCCGTCGAGCTCAGGGCTCGACGGAGTAATGGGGGTTGGGTTATGGCTTCTTTTGTCTTCTGTCCTTCCACTGGCACACAACCCCTTCCATCCTTCCCTCAACATATTCAGCCTCTACCAGTCTTTCCTACCGATCCCCTTGCTTTACATAAAAAAATCTTTATGAATCAATCTGTCACCAAGATTTTAGCACATTTCAAAATCAAGACCTACAACTAAGTAGTAAAACCTAAGTGACCTCTGGTGCCCACAGCAGCATGACCACAACGTTGATCTTTTCAATGCCGTCAATCTCCTGTATGTTATCCCTACTCTGCATGTAATAGATGTCACATTGGTACACCTATTGAAAAGAATTTAAAAATACGGAACTGAAGTGAATTCAAACACCAAAACAAACTCCATAGCCAAACACTGCAATAAAACTGCATGCTTACCTGTTTTTTTTTTTGGCTGAAGCATCTGCGTTGCACAAACCATTTCATAAACTAGTCTTTCATAGAAAAAGATAACATAATCATGAATCGGCCGGTTATTATTAATCACCACAACACGAGCACTACGATAGGAAAACAATTGGTCCCATTTACTTAGAAGATTCAACCACTCTCCCAGTCATATTGTGGACTTGTCCAGTTGACGAGAAGGCTACAAGAAGGCAGCTTTCACGTGAGTTCGTGTTTGTTAACGAGGGCTTGTCCTGTCATTTTTTTAAGGTTTATTTTTACTTCAAAAGATGGTGCTGTACTTTATAGCAAGCACCGTATTAGCACCTAAGTATTTTATGCTGGGCGAGACACTACCTGCGAAAATTCGTCAACTTTTAACATCGCTGACTGTTGTTTAAAAAAGAATCAAAAGTAGCAACAATGAGAAGCATAACAGGTAACAAAAAATCTAAACACACGCTAGTGTGTGGCACCAAGTAAGACAACAGACATCACATCAATTCAATTAAGGAGGACGTAAACCATTGAAGCGCGACGTCATAGCGCAAGTATCATATATCGTGAAGCATAGTTGAGCACACTTAGGTAGTAGGGGAAAAATAATAATGTGGCATAAAAGCTTAAATTGTGGTAAAATGGAGAGCAATGACCCACTTGACAAAAATTAACTTGTGTTGGAATTTCAGCTACGCGGTTTTCAATGCAATATTTGACGCTCAATAACGTTGCAAATGTGTTACAAATTTATAATTTCTACCTACTAATTCTGGGTAATCCGCCCATCTCCATGTTAATTCCCATAGGGTGATTATTCTCCGATAGTAGAAGGCTTCCAGCTATGAAATTTGACGAACGGCTGCAGTACGGTACAGTTTTTCATACCTTTTCTGGGTACAGCCTGGGGGTGTGATGGGAATGGCGTGACAGGGCGCATAAGTACAAAATTATTGTTATGACCATTTTTAGTTTTGTCGGAATCGTCTCTGATTGGACGAAAACTTCGGACAATGACAATGTGTGTAGCTGACGTTCGTATGTAGACATACACTAGTGTGTCGTCACAAATCTAAACAACGTTGCCAAAGATATTGGGTCTACATCCAATTCGCTAAGAAATCACACCAAATACATAAAGCCAAAAACTGGTAAAGAGGCTACCAACTTGAGAATAGTTTGGCCTCACAAAGGAGTGATATGAACTAAATTAAAATAAATTAAAAAGATTAAAACAAAACCAAAAACTGGTAAGGAAACCACTAAGTTGAGGACGGTTCGGCCTCTGAAAGTCGTGATATGAAATTATAACTTTGGAAAAAAAGGCCACTCAAGACTTTGTTGACATGGTACTTTAATACACATCTGCAGGCTAATTGAGCTGGGTCTAATACACAATTAAAAAAAGAACTGATATCATACCAAAAACCAAAAGTGGTAAAAGGGACCACCAAGTTCCGAATGGTTGGGCCCTTCAAAGAAGTGGTTTCAACATCCCAAAACATTTGCCAAGGTAATCGCACACAATAATACTTTGTACGTTAAATGAAAACTTGAACATTGCTACTGAAAGTAGCAATTTTTTCAGTAGCAATGTCCTAGTTTTTATTTAGACTTCGAACTATTAGTCGGTGCTGTTAACTTGGGAATGTTTTGGTGTGTTGATATCACTCCTTTGAAGGGCCGAACCATTTGGAACTTGGCGGTCCCTTTTACCAGTTTTGGTTTTTAATATTAAATAACTGCGTAAATTTCAAGCCCTTATGGAGAGGGAATATGTCGGAGGTTGAACCGGTAGCCCCACCTTTCAAACTTTTTTTGCATCGTTACCAGAAATTCTTTTCCTGTTTTCTTAACGATTTAATTTTTTTTGTTCATTTTAAGATGGTATTTATCTTAGTGACATAAAAACAACTGTAACTTTTTTTGTCGGCCTACTATGCTTTGGGTATATTACGGAGTCAATTAAAAAAGTAATCTAACATTTGGCGTAGGGAAGCTGTGCCCTGGGCCCCCCCCCCCCCCCTTCTACCCAGTCACAGAAGCCAGCCAGTATTAAATAAGCAATTCTGGCGTTCAGTATCAGAAGGGGGTAAGTGCCACAATTGGCGATTTTCAGATTTTTGTTCTCGTACGGTCCTTCTTGCCCGCATCGTATCATGGAAAAAATTTTCAAATTTTTATTTTTTTCTTGAGCTACAGCGTTTTTTCGGCCGTTGACACTAGATGGCGTTACCAACAACAAGCCATATAAATGCAAGAGCTACTTCACGTTCTGTGACAGCAGGAGTTAAGTGACACTGAACGATGTTTCCAACACTGGCACATGCCCCCTTCTGGCACTAAAATTTTGTTTAAAACTAAAATTTAAAATTATAACGTACATTATGTGTGCTAAGTGCCATTCACACACCTCTTTAAAATGCTGGTAGACATTTACGGTGAGTAGATAAGTTTTCCATGTGTATTAGAAACACATAACGTTTTTTACTTCTCCTGAAAAATGTAGTGTTTGGCACTTACCCCATTCTGATACTGAACGCTAGAATTAGCATTGAATCTGTTAGACATCAGAATTCTTTGCACAAGATTCTGTTAGTAGTTCAGCACATAAAAAAATAATTTACCCTATTAAGCCAATTAATTTGTGAGTCCATTAAATGGCTTTTGCGAAGAAGGTTTTTTTTATGTGGCTAGGGCAAACAGATACTCTGGAAAAAAAAGTCAAATTTGTCATAAAAACAGGAAAATAATTTCTGATAACGGTAAAAACAAACTTTAACCGATAACTC
>JAHWFP010252010.1:0-21685 GCA_023313725.1 Lithobius niger | reverse complement strand
AATAATTTCTGATAACGGTAAAAACAAACTTTAACCGATAACTCTTTTTGGTACAACTTTTTTGTAATTTCCAAGGATTTTGACAACCAGTACACGATTCGAAGCGTCTTTTTGAGAGCTACGCGTTTCTTGTTACTAAGTGTCGATGAGCCAAAAACCGTTTTCGAAATATGTTCGAAAAAAAAAAACAAGAAAATCCTGAAACAAACTATAAACTAACTCTTTTTGCTGCAACTTTTTTATTTTATTTTGAAGAACAAATGCACTATCGAAGCGTCTTTTTTAGAGCTATGTATTGCTTTTTACCCCATGCTGGTAGACCAAACTGTTTTCGGAATATGTCTGAAAACTTCTAAAATAAAATGTTACCAGGAATTCTTTTCCTGTTTTCTTAAGGATTTTGAATTTTTTCCATTTTCGACATTGTATTTATATCAGTGACGTAAGAAACAACCATTACGTTTTTTCGTCGGCCTACACTGCTTTGGGTATATTACGGAGTCAGTTTAAAAAATAATCTATCATTTGGAGAAAGGAAGCTGTGCCCTACTTACCCCCCTTCTACCCAGTCATAGAAGTCCCCAAGGAGGACATTGTAGAATTATCTGTGTAATGGGGGGGGGGGGGTCAAGTAATAAACCACAAAAAGGATTTGAAGGGGGCTGGTAGTCTCATACTATCTTGGATGATACTGCACGACTGATGGGGTACGTGGCATAATGGTTACCACGACCATTTCATGGGCAAGAGGTCCGGGTTTGATCCTGGTTTCAGCCACCCCTGGCCTTTTCGCCAAAAGAAGGGCTCTGTGATGCCTCATGCTCATGTCGATTGTGGCATGAAAAGATCCTAGTACTTTCATAATGGATTTACCTACCAAAACTGTCCCTTTTGCGATCTGGCGCCGTGGATTCAGCTAGAAGCTCATCAAACCTATGGCAACTTACAGCGAGTCTGTTAGGGACTGCAAAATACACGGCGCACATGCTGTTTGAGGGGAACAGAACACTTCAATTTGCAACTACTTTTCGTAGCATGGCACATCTAAGTGGAATATGCGCATCACACTTCGGCACTCGTGTTTCTTTAATATTATTTTTTGTAACATTGCAGGAAATTGCTTATATATGCTTGTTTAGCTAAGAATGTCACCTTTCTTCCTTTCTTGTATGCCTTAAAAAAAGATTATTACGAATTCAATTAGGCCGGAGGTGGCAATGGGATGGATCGACATTTTGCAGCTCTCTTCACAGTGTGTGGTTATGAGAAACACACTAGTCATAACCATGCCACGTTTCCAAACTTATGTCTTAACTGTTTGTGAGACGTTTGAAGAAATATGTTTGGCTTATTAACGAAACCAGCTTTCTGCAATATGACAAGCCCATTCCCGCCAATAGATTAGTATAGCCCTATTAGTGATCCAGAAGCCCTTTCTTTCATATGGAGCGTGGCTTAGTGGGTATCGTCAAAGGATAGGGAGCTAGGGGTCCCTGGTTTAGAACCCGTTACTTTCTTTCTTAATCTTTCTTGAAGCTGTCGTTAATGTTTTTAAACCTTTTTTTTTAGTTTTGTGATGGCCAACAACTCTTGTTTTGTTAACCAATTTGATTTTCCCCCATTTTTTTGATTGTGGTCGTCTTGGCGACATAAGAAATGACTGTATCTTACGACCGTTTTTTTCGGCTTACCTTACTTTGGGTTTATTCTAAAGTGAGTTTAAAAAAACAATATATCATTCGGTATTGGTTTGCTGTGCCCTACTTCCCCACCTCCCCCTCACAGAAGCCTCCAAGGTGGACACTCTAGAATTATCTGTGTAATGACGTCAAGTAATTCACCAACAGAAAGGCTTAACAATAACAATAAAATTCTTTTGATTTTCAGATTCTTTCCGAAATTTGGCAATGTAGTTCTTCGATTTACAACGTATCCGTTCATCTGAAAAACTTCAAATTTTAAATATAGCATTAAGGCAGGAGGGATTTTAAAGATTTTTTCTAAGTTAATAAAATTCGGAAAGCCTACCAATTGAAAATAAGCAATTAGCATTGAATCTGTTAGACATCAGAATTTTAGCACAAAAATCTGTTAGTAGTTCTTTAGCTCCACATAAAAAAATAATTCACCCTGCTTAGCCAACAATTCTTGAGTCTGTGAAGCTTTGCGAAGGAGGGGTTTTTTTATGTGGTTAGGGCAAACAGATCATTGGGAAAAAATAAAGTCAAATTTGTCATAAAAACGGAAAAACAAGTTCTGCTAACATAAAATCGAAGTTTGGGTTATGTAGATTTCGTGGGTTACGAGTAGCCTACATAATTCATCATCGTTATTGTCAATAATGAGGCTCATTGATACATTACATTATATATACTTGACGAATACTTATGACCATGCCTAGACAGTGTGGGAAATTCCAAGGCTCTTTCAGAACCTTTAAAACTTGTCCTGGATTATTCCGTCATGCTGTTGTCCTTTACCATGGTCTCAGGATTATAGGTTTAAATAACGGGTTTGGACCATCCCTTTTAGACATCATGCTTCTAAAAATATCGGGAAATATTCAAAATTTTAGCCAGGAATTCAGCAAGAGGACTTCCGATTGCAGATGATTAACGTGCATAGCAGGTAATTTTTTAAAACTTTCAGTTTCAGTAACAGACACCATGAAATACAGTTTTATTAACACTTTCTTCAACTGAATATTGTAATGAAGAAAATTAATTGTTGTAATTCAAGAATGCAAAAAATTTACGAACAAAATCATTTCTTGGAGGTTAACACCACCAAACAGGATCATACTTTTTTAAAACACACTTCTTTAGTAATGTTTTATAAACTTTATGACATTAGTATTCTTTTAAATTTCTAAACTAGTTGCACAGATTCAGTTTTTAATTGCAGTTGTGAAACATTGTTGCATGCGTTTTGTAGTGAGTTGAAACAGCTTGAAGAGAAAAATACGGATGTTAGTAGCTGTGGTGAATGGAAAGTCTAAAGTTTGGAGTTTTGATATTCATGATTGTAATGACTTTAAATTAGCGACTTCCATAATACCACCAGTAAAATAAGTTAAACACAAGAAACGTGATTGGAAAGGCACCTCTGGAAACATAGTCGATGTGGCAAATTTTCTTTTTAGCCTGGGGTGCTGGGTTCACCTTAATTTCACTGACAACCTGAAAAAAATATAAATTATTTTAATAACTTCCAAATTTAATAGGTTCATAATGTAAACCATTTCCTTCAGCACACAATATAAAATACGTAATAAACAGGATGGAAAGCCAAATGGGCTGGAAATGTGTTTATTAATTACATGTGCAAACCTATTTACGTTGCGTTTTGGACTTAAACGTCAGAACTGCCTGAGCGGGAAATGAACCCCAAACCTTTGAGACCAAAGGCTGGAGTCCTACTGCTCACCCATGCTGACATGCCCGTGTCGGTATGGCTTAGAGGTTGGACTCTGGCATTTGGTCTCAAAGGGCGTAGGTTCAATTTCCCCTCAGGCAGTCTGCCATTTAAGTCTAAAAAGCAACGTAAATAGGTTTGCATCTTCATTTATTAATTACGTAAAATCCTTTCTCATAGGCCTATACAGCACACTGGTGGCTTACATAGCCTTAAACAGAATTTCTGCTAGTGAAATAATAATTTTTGGTAGTCAAGTAGTATTCTTCCGTGCAATAAATGGTAAACTAAAATTAGGTTTAAAGGAGTTAAATTGATTTCTCATTTATTTTATTCCTTGCTGACTCTTCTTTTTTCTGCTCTCAACTAAAAACTAATCAGTCGAATAGTTTCCAGTATTACATCAATTGACAGAAAACGAGAGGCCTTCGAGCTAGGATAGTATCATTCCACGTGGTCAGTGTGTGTCTGAGATGCAAAAGGCATAAGGTATTGATTGATCTTTACGTTTCTAAAGCCAATGTTAGGTTACTGTAAGAAGCATTTCTGGAATGAAACAAATCACCACCTCTGCACCAGGAAGAACAACTTATGCATAACGTATTCTGTGGAGTTGGAGATCAACTCACCGGTGCTGACTAATATTAAATATTCGCAAATTGCTGTAAATTACATAAAGGAAAGAGGAAAACAGGCCAAATAGTGAACACCATACACTAGAGGAAATGTAGAGAAGTGAGCTAACTTCTTTATCCACTTTCGTTTCGTCCGAGAGCCGTGACCTGGGTTGACACCAGTTGTCGTGCCCCAATGCTCCCCCTACGCCCCTTGCCCCTTCATGCCCACCCTTCCACTGGAATTTATAAAGATGACTCACTGAATAACTGGATGACTCCTACAGAAGAGTGACTCCTACGTCAATTACTCTAAAATTAACGGGTAACGCGATATTGAATTGTTTATTACCATAAATGGTGATTTATTAATTATGTTAAATACAAAAGGAGCAATCGAACACTGTCGTGTGTAGCATTTAGCATAATTAAAAATAAAAGCTTGTTATAGTAAGATACAAATGTAAATTGCCTTAAGATACTTTAGGTTTACGATAGTTTACGTACACTTTTGAACTAACTAAGATTTACAAAATTAAGGGCATTTTAGACGTAGAAAAATTGAAATAATTGAGATATACGAGATTTGAGCTAATTGATGGATACGAAATTTTGACCAAATGAGATGAGCACAATTTCATCGAATTTACATATACGAGGTTTGAAGCATTTGCCGTACTATCATAATAAACATGAGATATTTGAAGTACATTAAACTTGAGCTAATTATTGAGATACAAGACATTTTGCAGTATTTGAGATGTGGGACAGTTAATATATTTCAGATACGCAAAGTACACAATATTCCTGATGAATTAGTTCGTTATTCTTTCCTTTCACTTTCCTACACTTACGATCGTTTCTACATCAAACTGGAAAAATAAAGACACTTTCGCGCTTATTTTAGCATGTGATATAGCACCATCAAATCGGCGGTTTTTTTTTAATCCTTAAAATGCGAATAATACTGGATACTACCAAATCTCAGACGATGAACTTGAGGGCTACTCACTGGAAGAAATTCAAAGTTCATCCATACAAATTATTGTCTGGATTAATAAGAAGAAAAAAGGAAGTAGAAGGCCATCAGCAACAAAAACGGTCGACTTTAAAAATAATGTTAGGGATATTTCAGAAAAAAATTAGGGCTTTTTGTCTCAGAGGTATAAGAAAATCAAGCTAAATTACCATAATGTGCCAACAATCTAAATTATGACGTAAATTATCTGACACTGAATTAGTATTTTTTTTACATTATCCTTCTGGTATAATGATTAAATATTAGGAAACACACTCTTTTTAAGCTAGATGTTATGAACGCCATAAAGTTCAAAATATATAATTAACGAGGCAACGATCCATATAGAAGCAAAACCACAGTGCTGGAAGACTTTAAAGGTAAAATATAGCCAACTAGTGCACAAGTATGAAAAAAAAAATATTGTCTTACTTGTGCAATTGTAGGCTATATTATATCTTTAAATTCCTAATTCCAGATTGGAATCGTTTTTAAGGAGCGAATTGTGTGAAGCTGCCAGCTTAAGCAAACATTTAAAATCACTCAAAACACAAGACTTAATTAAAACCGATGTCGATTAAGCCACTAAACCCTAGATACTGTTCACGTTTTAGTTTTCGTTTTTTAAAATTAATTTCAGTATGCTCAGTTTCATCTTAAGTGGAGCGGAATATTATGTATCTATGTAAATGTAGTAGATTTGTGTATTATTTCCATGTTAATTAAGCTTATACATTTCCGATAATTTTCTTCTTGAAAACTCTCCAGACCTGGAGTCCGAACCATTGCACGTTAATTACACTTTTTTTTTTTTTTACATTTTATGGGTTTTGTAAAACCTATCTTTTTTGGTGTAAAGAATTGTCCATGGCTTATATATCAAAGGCATTAAATAGTTAAATCAATAATTAAAACAGATAAATAATGATTGCATTTGGCAATATGAAAAGTTTTATTTTGCACGCTGTGTGATTTTTTCTCTTGGGATTAAATATTGTAATTCAGTTGAATAACAAGTACTTACGGCAACACGATAGGTTTTCTTCGGCATTACTTCTGATTTCTTTTCTCGTTGTTGGTAATAACTGATCGCAAACACCACAAGAGATGAAAAAACCATGAACAGGCACATTATGAACCAGACATCAACTGCTTTGAGGTAAGAAACTGGTGGCAAATTCTTTTGAGCATTTGAGAATTGGGTGGTCAGGGTTAACAGAGAAGTCAAACCAAGAGCCACCCTTGGTGCTGCTAAATTAACATCCAGCCAGAACGATATCCAAGAAAGCATAACAATCAGTATGCATGGTGCGTATGTCAGCATTAAATGGTAGGTCATTTGGCGGTGAAATGTCATTCTGTATTCAACACAGGAAGCATCTAAGGAAAGGAATTTTAAAAATTATACTTTGAAAATTAATTAGAAATATCGTTTAACACTACCACCTTTGGTGTGAAAGTCTGTAACGAGCTGTAACATTCACGGTTTGAGCATAAAAAAACAATTCTTGGGGGAATATTTTTTGAATATGGAATAATAGTGTTGTCTTCTTAAAGAGCAAAGAAGTGAGGTCTAATACGATTGCCAGAATAATAAAATACAGTGCTATTTAAAATGAAATTATTTCGCTTTTTTTGGAAAAAACAGTCTTCTACAGAAATATTCCAAATTGCGCCGAGTGTAACCACTCCGGCAGTTACAATATAACACCATTAAAAATGTCGCTTTATATTTAAAGCTTTTTCATATCGGTAACAAAATAAAACACTTCCAATAATGAAATGGATTAAAAATTGTCATCAAACATCTAAAATCTAGCAAACCATTTTTGCAGGAAAGAATTCAGCATTAAAATGAATTGATCATACCTGTAAACTTACTTCTAGCAGGCTACACGTAGTGAATAATGAAGAATTTGTTTCGACGTGCATGGTAATCTATATTTTAGGTTTCGTTGAAAAGTTTTAATACATAATACATGAAATTAAATTAGAATTTTTCCAGCAAATACTTAAAATCTAGCTCAGTGTCCTTCTCGGAATGAATTCAGCATTAAAATCTGATCCTGCATGCAGACTTACTGAGTCATGGTTACGCATTGTGGACAATGAAAGATAACTAGTTCATTTTAATGCTGACTTCGTTTCGAGGGGTAAGGTGAGCTATATTCTAGGGTTTGCTGAGACTTACTTAACGCATTGGTACACATTGCGGATAATGAATGATAAGTTTAATTCATTTAATTCTAGGTTTTAGGGTTTTGACGAGCTAGAGTTTTCCTGAGACTTATTTCAGGCATGGGGATTCTTTGGTGGAAATGAATGATAAGTGTTGGAAATATGGCTGGTTCACGAATGTTTGCTGAGGTGTATGATCAAGCTTAAAGAGTCTGTGTGGTCTTCCACAGGTAGGCATAGTTGTGTCTTGTTCATTTCCAGCTCTTACTGTTGGAACCGCCTAAAACTTTCTGTTGCTCATAGTACCTTGTTGTTTTGCATTTGTAAAGGGTAAGCAAATCATATAAAAGAAAAGGTAAAGAATTAAAAATCAGTCAGCATTCGACCCAGTCTCCTGGCCTGTTTTCCTCTCCCCTGCCAGAAGATCCCCAAGTCCAGGGGGCCTTTATCCAGGTAGGCCATTTCTTCATTCAGCTTAAACCTAATCCAAACCTAAAATTCCCCAACTTAAATTCCTGTTCGGTCGAATTTCTTGCTCTTCCAACTTTGCTATTTTCGAAATTATGGTGCCAAAACCAAGTTAGACACGAACTAAGCTTTACTTTGCAATTTTGCTTAGGGTCAGGGGACTTTTTGAGTTGGAGTTAGGGGAAGGGTAAGGCACCCCTTTAGGGTTTTCGTTGAGTTGGGCCCCTTCTAGACTTTTTTTTAGAACGTAGGTGAAACGTGGGTAAGCCGTGCAATCGCTAAGCCCGGGCCTTAGTTCTATTTTAGGCTTATGCAATTACTTAATCTTAACGTGCTTGAAATGTGCTCAAATTAATTGGGGGATGGAGTCCGTTTTCGGGTTTTTGGCGTTAAACCTTTTTAAGGCTTTAAGCAATTTATTTATGCTTGGTGTGCTCATTTGAAGCATTTTTTTTGCCGTTCAATGGAAAAACTGGAGCTCAAAGCTTGTTTTGCTGCTGCGAAACAGGTTTTCTGTTACGGTTTTTTTTCCCGACGGTTTTTATTCCCAACATCAAACTTATTTTTTGAACTTTTCAAACTAACATAATTTTATGCTATGCAGGGTATGTTTGGTTTAGATGTTACTTTTCTTAGGTATTGTGGCTTTGGCTTTTAAAACGTTTCGTTTTTATTGAGCATTGGTCCACGTTTAAATCCATAAAGCCTACAGCTACCGGAACATGAATGTTTAGCTTGTATTTGCAAGTATGTTTACGTTCTTGCAAGATGCGAGAATCCTGTTTAAACATTATAGAATTTTGCGAGGAGCATATATTTTTTGGACATTGTGAGTTATACGTTTCTCCTTTGCTTAGTGCCTGTATTATGGTTTCACTATTGGAGTTGTGCACTGGAGTACAGCTCGTAGTTTTCCTTTAGTTGGTCAAAATGGGCGAAATGTATGTTTTCTAACCCTTTGAAACGAAAGGCATAATTAGCCCCTTGAAATAGAGGTATTATTTTCTTAGCCCCTTGAAATAAAGGGTATTTTTAGCCCCTTGAAATAGAGAATAGTATGTTCTTAGCCTCTTGAAATAGAGGGTAGTAGGGCTGTATTTTTTTTACATCATTTGAAATAGGATTGCTCATTTAGTTGGTAGTTTTTTCTTTGAAAGTTTTACAGCAACTTATAAGCAAGTTATTTTGCAGGAGAAAACATTGTGATATGATTGTTTGTAGCTTTTCAAGTGCTTTCAGATTTACGAATTTTTTTGGTTTTACAAACTTTTCAGATAAAAAGTCCATGGCTGGATGTCTGAAATGTAGATGGTTAAGCAATATTTGCAAGGTGGAGTTTCAGTTTCTTGTGGGATGCGGAGGATGTAGCTACTCTTGCTGGTTGACCAATGTCTGCTGGACCCTAAATGGCCAATCTTAAAGAATACGTATAATATTCTATAACAGGGCATACCTATGTCTTATTATTTCATTGGAGTAAAAAGCACAGTAACAGATTATGTGAAGGCAAACCAAGCAGTGCTACAAAAAAAAAATGTTTCGAAAATTATCAATTTTCGTCGTCAGGTTAGCAATAAAATTAAAGCATGACAAACGCCACAAAGTCATCCTACATTAAAAGCATACAACAGTCATTTAAAACGGATAAAAACCACCAATTTCTTCCCTCAAAAGAGGCAGAAATGGCAGCCAAAAAGAAACGACCTGCCTGCTCCGTTGTAATGTCACGTGTTTCAAAGGTGCGATGCATTCATTAAGTGGATTTTACAATAATACTGTCAAAAGAGTCGAGTTTAAGTGTTTTAATTACAGGAAAATATTCTTTTAGAAATATATTATCTGGTACTAAGTGGTTATGTACAGGTGGTGTAAGTGTATGGATGACAATAGTTTCGAGATTAATTCGTGCCTTGGTGTATTTTTCTTGAAACAAGATTTGGACCTTGTCCAAGTCGGGGGTGTAGCCTGTTGCGTATTTGTCTGGCGACTTGCCTGTTGAAAGGCAGTGTTTCATTTCAAAATCAAACTTTAAATTAAAAGTCGAATCAAATTATTTAGTGCAACACTGCCTTTCAACATGAAGTCGCCAGACAAATACGGAGCAGGCCACACCCCCGACTTGGACAGGGTCCAAATCTTGTTTCAAGAAAAATACACCAGGGAACGAATTAATCTCGAAACTATTGTCATCCATACACATACACCACCTGTACATAACCCCGTAGTGCCAGATAATAAATTTCTAAAAGAATATTTTTCTGTAATTAAAACATTTAAACTCGACTCTTTTGCCAGGCATATTGTAAAACCCACATAATGAATGCATCGCGCCTTTGAAACACGTGACCACGATTTGCATACACCTTGCCTTGCAACGTGGCATCACAACAGAGCAGGTGGGTCGTTGCTTTTCGGCTGCCATTTCTGCACTTTTGAGGGGAGAATTTTGTGGTTTTTATCCGTTTTAAATTACTGTTTTGTGCTTTTAATGTAAGATGACTTAGTGGCTTTTGCCATGCTTTAATTTTATTGCTAACCTGAAGACGAAAATTGATAATTTTCGAAACGTTGGTTTTTTTTTTTTTATGTAGCCCTGCTTGGTTTGCCTTCACATAATTATTATTTCATTTCCGGTTCCTGCTTCTGGAACCTTCTAGAACTTTTCATTACCCACAATACCCTTGTAATTTCGTAGTTGTCAGGGGTAGCAAAATTGTATAAAAAAAAGGTGCATGCATGTTAAATCATTGAGCCTGTAGGCCAACATCCTAACAGGTCCTCCCCTGTCCCCAGCTGGAATGTCCCGAAGTCTAGGGGGTCTTTATCCCAATCAGCCCTTTTCTTCATTCCCATTAAACCTAATCCAAGCCTTAAGTTCCTCAACTTTCATTCTTGTTCCATCTAATTTTTGCTCACCCAACTTTATTATTTTAGACATAGGCTCGGTTCATTTTATTGCTGTCTTCGTTTAGAGGGGCATGGTGAGCTTGTTTGGATTTTTCTGAGACTTACTTCAAGCAGTGCCAAATATTGAGGATAATTAATAAGTTCAGTTCATTTTAAAGCTAATATGGTTTCGGAGTGCATTATGAGTTAGATTTTCGGGTTTTGAGATTTACTTCTAGCAGGGCTAATCATTGCGGAAAATAAATGATAAGTTCAACTCAATTTAATGCTGTCTACGTTCCCAGGGGCATGGTGAGCTAGAATTTCCAATTTTTCTGAGACTGGGACATTCTATTGAACTCTTGGGGCACATGACCATTTTAATTGGAAAATAGTCCATTATAGTAGCAAATCACATTAAGGTATAAGTGGGAACTTACAGGAAAAAAATTAATATAATTGAAAGCTTACATTTACTGGTACTGTCTCGTAGACTTGAACAAGGGCCTGATGACATATTGTTGATAATGAACTGTGGCACGGTCATCACTCTCAGGAAACTGTATTGTTCTGTGTTATCAACCAATTGCAATGTATTGGAAAATGCACTACCTTAAACAGAAATTAGGATATCTGTGTTACGGCTGAATAAAGTGGACAGCAAAGTAAAGAAAATATTAGTATTACATTAGGCCGACAAAAATAAAGTCTGATGCGATGGAGCGATATTTTTTTGGGGGGGATATTTATTATTTCCTTAATGGAGCTTCCGTAAAAATGCGATTTAATATGAAAAAAATATTTTAAAATCCCAATTTTCTTCAGGCATGATATATGACGGTATTTCCAAGTTTTAACGTGTGAACTGTGTATCTAACATCAAATAAACTAGTGTATGCTAAAAAAAACAAATAACACAAAAAAAAACAAAAGATTCAAATCACAAAATCAGTTCACTTTTGAGTTTTTAAAATTGGAAGATATATGTTGATTTCCTTGCGTTGTTAAAAGTCAGTTTAACTAACCTATAATAATATGCAATTTTGACACTTTGCATTTACCGTATTAGCCAAATTAAACAAATACAGACGGCTCTATTATTTGCCTGGATTGTAGCCTTTCATTTGCATACAACAAGCATAGTGCTGGATAACAGGCTTCCAGCATATTTAATACCCAAAGTAAAGTAAAATAGTAGTAAAAAAAAGTAGCTGGTTTAAAATTCATTTTAAGAATAGTTAACTCTTAAAGACTAACATCTTTATGAAATCTTGGACGGGTCAAATCGACAAGGTTTTTTGTGTTATTATTGTGAGCCTTCAGGTGGGGGGACATGTCTGAACGAGCTCGAGCTTTGATTTCTAAAAGTGAACAAATGCCTTTAATGGGCAAGGATTGGCTAGCAATCTTTGATTACGATCTTAAACAGTTTTACCCTTTGGTTTTAAAGAAGGTTAATAGGCTTCAACAAGAAGCCATTGAAGTTAACAGATCAGCTATTACTCCGGATATCAGCTATTACTATTGTTTGACAAAAGAATTTCCTGAGTTATTCAAACCTGGGTTAGGTTGATTCAAAGATTTCAAAGCTAAAATAAAGCTAAACCCGATTCGGTATATACCTGTGTATTGCAAAGTTAGACCGGTTTCACTTGCCGTGAAAGGAATAGTCAATGCTGAAATGCGACCTTGCTGTGGTGGGTTCTAGTTGGTCCAGGGTTGTAATGTGTTGTAGTTACTCACTTCTCTCCCCACTAGACTTGGAATTTAACTAACTGCCCCCGTCTAAACAGTGCAAGACATTTTATGTGTAAATGACTTCTTAAAAAAGACCGTATAATTTCACTCTACTGTTCTCAATCCATTCTTCATATGGTTTATTCGATCCCCAGTTCATCAGAAAAATAATGGTATAGGCTATTGATAATTAGGACACACTAATCATAATATGCCTTACACTGATAACAGTTCATATGTAGAAAAAAGGTTTTACATTCTTTTGAAAAGCTACGTGTGGAATTCGCTCGTTCTACTCGCTCAATCCCTACTCGCTCAATCCACACAAATGCGTACTTTACAAAAGCGAATCTTTGACAACCTACTGGTATGCTTTTCCTGTGCGTCCAGCCTGCTTAAGAGAACATCTTTTGTGGACCTATTTGCCGGGTTACTGATGCTAACAGTCTGGCATAAGATGCGTAGGAACAAAGAATACCTGTCTTTAGTCCTGTTGGAAACCTGCCATTCTTTGGGTTCTTGACCAGAGTGTCCAGTGAAACTTTCAAGAAATTGAGGATGTGTATAAATCCGAGATTTGTACCACTTTCGGTTGTTGTTGTTGTCATGCTCTGAAACCACTCTGCTTTTTGACTGATGACCGTACCATCCAGTGCTTCAGTGGATATCACGGGTTGCATGTTGCATCTCTCCAAGCCTTGGATTATACGGGAATGATTCTTTGTTCAAGGGTGCTCCAGTTATATTTATATAACTCGTCCCTAATTGTAACTCCTGCTGAAGCTTATTTACTTCTTCTGATCATAGCTGATTATTTACATCTTCTGATCTGAAGTGGTATTCACAGTAATTAATTACATATGTTGGCAAGGTGAAAAATGTATCGTTCAGATTGAGTGAGTTTGAGGGGATTTACATTTTTGTGAGGTAACATAATCTATAGTTTCTGTCACCACATGTTCGTAAAATACTCAATCGTGCCATCTCCCAATTAGCAATTTTCTTGTATAATCTTCCAATTGTGTCCCATCATGACAGAACAAAAGCTACAGGGTGCAAGCAGATGGGTTTTATTCATTGAACTTGTGAAGTCATCAGGTTGAGCCCTTTGGACAGCATGAAGTAGACACTTGAAGTTGGCGTAAATGATGTGGGGGAAGGGGTTTTGATGATTGAAATGAATGAAGTCGATTTTTTTCTCTGGGCTTCTTGCATTTGAGGGCTTGAGTGCAATTGATCTTTACGCATTATTTTCGATGAGCAAAAAGCACAAATTTCCTTCCAAAACCGGTGAACATTTCCTGCAATAGAATTTACCAAGAGATCCCGAGCCACTGTAACATAAAATTTCATCAATGTGGCTAATGGACCAGTAATGGATGTTCAATGTTCCCAAACCTTTGCCATCATCGCTAGTCATTATGAGATAAACTATAAGTTTACTGTTTAACGTTTTGAAAGATGCGAAGTGGGTGCACTCTCTCTTCATGGTTGTAAACTATAAAGTTGATGGACACATTGTTTGCATGTACCAATTTATCGATTTGGCCGAGTTCCATTGGTGGTATCGTTGGCGGTGTGAAGCGTGTTCTTAAATATTCTTAATCATCTAAGTCAATGCCATTCACTTCCAAACCTTTATCCAGTAACGAGTATAAAAACGTTTCTAGTCTTTCAAAATTTGGAGCATTAACCACCAGGCTCGTATACTGCTGAGTGCCTGTGGAAGAGGAATTTAAGATGAAGCACACAGTAGTTGGTACTTTGTCGCCCAAATTATGAGGTTGTTCACTAGGGAAATCACCACTTCTGCGCCCGACAAAAGCATTGATGAACCCCAGAATCTTTTCAAAGGTTTCATTCAGCAGAGCAGGTCTGTCGCTTGGGTTATAAAATTTTCCAGTAGTTTGGACAGAAACTCTATTGAATCACTGTCCTGGCCTTGACAAACTTCATGACAGTATTTCTGTGACTTGCAGTGGACCGTCAGATCAGCAGCAGCCATCAGTTGGCAAAAGATCAGTAAAAACCGATAGAAGAAACTGAAGCGCATCACCAATGATGAATTATTTGGCCACTGGAATCCTGTACCGCTGGTAAAGTTTTTCCATTCTTGACAGAGACGAACAATCCCTGAGGAATCGTGAGTCAGTTTTTGAAACACGGGCAGTCTTCTACATTGAATGGGTGTCGGAACAGAATTGGTTCTACAGCTGGTGCTGGGAAGGAAATTTCTCGTACAGGAAATGCAGCTAAAACATGATTTTTTTTCATCCAATGAGGAATGAGAAAATGTTCAATCTTTTTATTATATGGGGAATGTTCGAAAAAACCCTGAAGACCCCAATAAAAAAATAATTGTTTATGTCGATGAAAAGTTCCATGAAATGCTCATCAGTTTCTTCTTTTAACGTTTTACGTAACTTTGACATACAGTAATTTACTATGCAACTTTACTGTCAACAAGAAAAGTGTATTTTTAACTTTGTAAGAAGAATATTTTAATTTGGGAAAAGTTTTAGTGACAATTGCCCTTCCTCTGCCCGTTCGTTATGAACAAATCATTATTATTATTATTATTAATTCAATATGAGGATAAACTGCTCATGTCATTGGTCCAGCTATAGTACTTGAAGCCATAGCGTTTCCATTACAAGAATTAAAGCATTTACCGTCTTTCCCTTTCTTTTTTCGTATTACATGATCTACTGGAAATAAAGCTACAACTAAGGTTTTTCGAAGTTTTGGCTAAAAACTGCGGAGTATTCTTGCTATCTGTTGCATGAGTGATTTTAAATGTAAGTGACCGGATTTGCTTTCTGCACTCTGCTAATCATGGAGACTCTGTTTGTGAATTCGGCAGTCCTGAAATTCTGAAATTTCTTATCGAAAATTGTCTTCATTTTTGAAAATCTGACTGGAGCTCCTACAGGAAATTTTTTTTTCTCATGGGTCATTTTGAACTAATTTTTGCATCAACATCCGTGTTTTCAGCATTCTGTTAAAACGTGCGATCAAGCACTCTTTCTACGCAGAATATGAAGACTACGTGGCGATATTATAACTTTTAACAAGTGATAAAATTTCTTTACCTAAATCGACTTGAAATTTTCTCAGGCTTCGTTCGTAAAGATTTATTTAAACCTGTTGTAACATCAATTCAGTTTTAGAGTTAATGACAACTACCGATACGAACTTAGGCAAGACATTAATGTAAGTAGTAGGAAGTTACATTTTTTTTAAAACTAAGAAATTCCAAAGAAAAAAATCCGTTGTTTCCCTGCATATTGTTGTACACTAAACATAATATCGTTGTCAAACATTTTCACACGTTTACTTGCTATGCTTAGTTACTCATTTTTTATATTGTATTGCAATCCAAATAAAGGATGGGACTCTTTAGGATGTTCGAAAAATTTGAGCGAGAAATTTTTTGCCAACTGGTTAGGGTTGCACTGGAAATAGTGAAAATTATGAATGATAGGCGGCATTGTGCACACTCTGAAGCAAATTTAAATTAATATTTTTTAATAGCTAACACTGGGATGGATCTTGAATGGTCATGCGTTTTTTCTGACAAAGTTGATATCCTCATAACCCATTATGTCCACTTCTGAATCGAATACATAGTCGACATTCTACTCCTCAACTGCTCAACTGCTTTCCTTGTAATATCTAAGGATTTAAGAGTGACAAACTTCGGAATTTCTGGAATTAAATCATGTTGGAGAGCTCTTGCTCAGCATTTTTTAATAGCACGAACTTCAAAAGACTTTTAGTTCATATCTATTTTTTATAAAATGGAAAGCGTATAACGCCAGGTAAAATAGCTGGACAAATAACGCAGTTTGTCCTCGTCTTTAATTTTTACAAATGGGAGAAACCAATGTGTATTTCATGTGACTTTTCAGTGAAATAAAGAATATTTTGTTAAATTTTCTTCAGGTTTTACTTCGTTCATTTTTCTCATGTAATAAAAATAATTAATATTGCCTTATTCCAGAATGGTAAAAAATAATGTTTTACCTACACTTACCGTCACAAGTTCTTACCTTTCCAGCACCAGCTATGGAACCACCTCCATTCCCAACACCAGTTCAATCAGCAAGAATGCACTGGTTTCACTGACCGTCTGCCCGATTCCGTCACACATTGCTCAGCTGTGTCACAGAAAGGCTTTGTCACTGGTAGTACGAGATGCCCGAGACTGAAGGGTTCATCGTTGGTGATCTGCTACAGATTCTTCTGTTAATGGGTGGTGCATTTATCTTGTTGGCCTAGCATTTGCTTCAAACAGATGGTCAACTGCAAGTTACACGTTTGCTTAGGAGTTAAGTTTATCAAAGACACGATCACGATTCAGGCATGGGTAATTAATCCAACACCACCATCTTTACACCGGGGTATGGAAAAGATGATAGAACAGATGAAAGACAGCGTGCCTATCTTAGAGTTTGTCCGGTTGAGGTCGAAGACGTGTTCCATAGAAACTCAAGATTAATGGACTACTATGAAAGCAAACGGAATACAGCCATCGTTCGTAATAAAAAACACCCTTCAATTATTACATGTCTGTGCTGACATTGTCAACACCCACAAAGAAGGGTACCTGGACCAAGCTTTCTAGCATCAACCACGAACTAAGTATGGTTTGAGGTTAAAAATCCTTTCTCTTGCCAAATGACGAGGAACGATATATACTAGATAATAGGTAACACTAGCCGTTAGCCACTATTAATTGAACAGTTGAGGAGTAGAATGGCGATATGTATTAGATTCAGAAGCGGACATAATGAGTTATGAGGGTATCAACTTTATCAGAAAAAAACGCATGACCATTCAAGATCCATCCCAGTGTAATCTATTATATATATCTATATCCTAATGTAATGTAATCTCGGAGTGTGCACAATACCACCTATCATTCATAATTTTCACTATTTCGAGTGCATCCCTAACCAGTGATATCCCAAATCCCACCTACATACGAACATTCAGGCCTCTTATCCTATTATCCATCAGGTCATGTCACCTATGATATCATCCCGTGATCCACCTTGAATTCTGCACAATTACTTTTGCAATGTAAATTTGCTTCAGAGCAGTGAATTTGCTTCTCTACCATTCATATTGGTCACTACCTCGAGAGCTGCTATACAACATCACCACTAACCTTCAAATTAACATTATCCCCATGATGTCACGTCACTGGAAGTACAAACATTTAGACACCGCAAAAGTATTTAAAAATCACTAGCAGTTGACTTCATTAACCTACTCATACGTGTAGGATAACAAAACGCACATCAACATATAAAAAGTGCTCCATAAGTGGCATGATACAGCCGCTATACTAATGTCGGATAGCATGGTACAGTTTTTTTTTTTGTAACAGAATACAGGGAGAGCCTATTGGTACCGGGGAGCGGGTGTGTTTGTTTTTCAAAGTAGCAACTCGTGGATGTTACTTTTGACCAAGATTGGAATATAACTCCTGCTAATGGTCGATCAAGAAAGGCCTGTAAACAAAAGGGCCTTCCTCACCATCCTCCAGATTAAAAAAAGGGGTCGACCTGATGCCGATTGCATTGTATCCTTTGTTCTGGTGGAAAAAGACGGGAGTGCCTTTTACTACTGGTGTCTGCACGGGCCAGAATTGCAGTTCCTGTCTGCTGTTACGGTGGGTAACTGAATTTTTGAGGTGGTCATGAACAATAAGCACGCAACGAGCAACAATGATAAGATGAATCAGCTAGCTTAAAACGGCAAACAAAAGGTTCTATCTGACAAACATCGGTTTAATTACCTTATATTCTGATTCTTTCTTCCGTAATAAAACTCTGTGGATTAGGAGGGAAAAACGTCATAACAACCATAAAACACAAAAGAGAGTGTTATTACACAACATGTGCAAAGTGTAGACTTCGTAACATTTGTAACCTACTCCATTTTGTTTCTACTTGTTTGCCATACTGTTGAGTTCAATAGGGCTTTAACTGCGTAACTAAAATGCTTTTTGGTCTATCTATATTTATGAGTGATCTGCTAATAAAGAAAAGCAATCATGCAGTAGTTTGGAAATAACGTAAGCAGCTTCAGTACCAAGCACTCACTTGATTGTATTTCAATTGTGCAATCGTGGGAGTCCATAGGATAGTTGGCTATATTGAAACTGCAGAATAAGTTTGCAGCGCGCCTTAAAAGAGAACACAAAAGGAATACAGTATGTAAATAGTTTCCAGTATGTGAAGTTGAAGCATAACCGCCTGTTTATTTTTTAATGCGTGAAAAGATGAACACCCAGTCTTCGAATTAAAAGCACAAGTCATTGATTCACAATGCCAAACCAACATGGCTCAATAAAATGTTAAAAAAAAAACCTAAGGAGAGGGGGGGAGATGAGGCTTAATGGCGCGTCAACAGCTTGGTCATTAGCGCCAACCATACAATTATCAACACATTATTAAAATAACTATTCTTTACTCTTTTGGAGCTGTTTAGGGTCAGAGGTCTTTACCGCTGCGAAATATTAATCGATAACTAAAAATGACATTATCAATTCAAGAAAAAAGGAGCAATAATCTGAAAATACAAAAAAAAGTAAAACCTAAGCCAGTGTTCACGAGACATCACAGCTTGCACTGTCTTGTAGTGTTTAAAATACTATCTGTAGAATATGCGTTCAGAGAGTTACATTTTTCGTTAGTCTATTAGCATAATTATATTTTCTGTAAATCACAGCTTCGTCTAAATCGAAGCCCTTACACCTAGTGTTGCAGTTGGGACGACAAAATCTCTACTTTTGCGCCACTCTTGCAAGAAAAGAGGTTGAGTCTGTTCATTTGAAACCCGCGTCTAGGTCAAGACTTTTGAAGGCGTGATCGAGAGCGACTCGAAAAATAATTTCAAATAACTCTACTTTATCTCGACTTGTATTCCATGGTCCTGGTGATATTTTTAACAATGGAACTTCGAACAGCATACTTTATAAGCATTAAATTTAAGTCGTCAAGAATTCTATACATATCGCTTTTTAGTTTAGTTTCTAGATTATTAAACTTATTAGACTGAACGAATTTAGTTAACTGTGTATTCGAGTAACTTAAAATTTCACAATTTTTAGAATAATTCTGAGTCTCTTCATTTTGAAGCATTAATGCAATATGATGATTAATCACAGCATTAAAATTACAGATCAAGGCGATATTTTACTTAGGCATAATTATGTACACCTACTTATTTTTTCTTTTATTGTATTTCCTTCTCGTGCAACTTAACACTGAGTAAGAAATTCAAATAATGGAAACAATAATTTGTTTCTGTGTTTCTGGATTGTTAATGCCAGACATGAAACGAAACAATACTTTATAACAGTCGAGCTACAAAACAGTCGAGGATAGACGTGTCACAATTTTATTTCATACGAGTCCGAAACGAGAAAGGAAAAAGAACAGATTTTATGAGATATTGTTTCGTCTGGTCTCGATGCAGCACTACAAATGTAGCCCTTAAAGTCGAAAAATTCGTCGAAAAATAATTTTAGAAGTGCAGTGTGTTTCTATGAAAAATGCCCGTTATTTCGTAAATTCTTTACCTCAGGTATACAAATTTTAAAACGTAGGCTAGAAGTAGCCATAAGACGACTTAAAAACTGAAACTTACCAGGGGTACATGGTTGAAATTTGTTTTTATTGCCTAAATGATATACATTACCTGTGATATCCTGTTAGTAGTATCCTCCCTATTGAGGTTCAAATCCCTAGCGATAAGTTGGCTTCTCTGCTGGGCCCGCAGATCCCATTATAGCGCATGCGCTGGCACAGGCCTCAGAATATAAGGTGCTCGTGGCGAAGCATACCGCATTATTCTTCCTCTCTGATAATCTTTGTATGAGAGGGGAGGTGGGTGGGTGAAGGAAATTTATACTTTCAGTCAGGCAGTAAAGAGAAACTTCAACCAGGTATCCCTGGTAAGTGTCAGTTTTTAGTTTCCAATGATAATTCACATTACCTGTCTTATACTATTAGCAGACCTTATCAATCACGGTGGCGGGACCAAGAGGTTGACAAGTACCTGTGCTGCGAGCCGGCAGCCCCAAGTTCCAAGCTCAAGTGAATCTAGCGTCATCCTGGTCAGAACCATTCCGAGGTCGAAGAAGGGTGTAAGTGAAGCAGAATGCTGAAGGTAAAACTACCACTTGAAGCTGACGAACATAGGCAGGAAACAGTAGTGGAAGCGCATGTAAGCGCTTCGTAAGCACACAGAAAACATGGTGAAATCGGAAGAAAGGTTGCTGTCGGGGCCGAAAGGGATGACGATCGAATTCTGGACCAGAGGAATGAGCAAAGACAAAAAAATAGGAATTACAAGGGCCCATTACCTCATTTCCGAACGTTGGTGGGTCCAGACGTGGTAGCCAAAAGGTCGGGAACATATGAAGTGGATTGGGATCGTCGAGGTAGACAAGCTTGTAACCAGAGTGCTGGAAACAGGGAACTGTTCACTTGGAGAGTCAGTTTCTCGACATAAATGAATATAACGAATAAAGTTTGTAGAAGGGTGAATGTGTCTCATTCCTTCTATTAGTTCGGAAAAACGAATAATGAACTGTAGGCAGAGTTGTAGCATCGTGCTGTAAAAAGTTGAGAGTTCCGGGAACCATAACCTTAGCAATATGGTTTCAAAGCATTTTAAAACGTTGAAGATGGCCGAAAAAGAAATCGTAAGTACTTAATATAAGCCGAACGGAAAAAGTTTGTAGAGCACTTGAAAAGCATATGAATGGTTCGTGATGTACCAGTTCTTCATCGCAAAGGCGGAAAAGTAGAGGGGGGGGGATTGAGGCTTAATGGCGTGTCGACAACTTGGTCATTAGCGCCAACCTCAGTCACAGTGCAGTGGTCCGGGTTGCCACTGCACCACACATTACAGAGATGCTATTCAAACCCCTAATCTAAATCTTGTCATACATCTGTACCTCCTGCAAAAATTGAAAAACACCGGACAGGAGGACAGACTTATCGCCCAATTGACGCGCAATGTCATGCGGAAGATGGAACCGACGACGAACACCATCAAGATGGCGACAATCAACAAGTAAGTGCCGGACCGTAAGTGGCCGCCGACACCAAGAACATTCAGGAGGGTCAACCCCCCGCAAAAGGAAACAGTGAGTAAGCCGGGTGTGACCAATCCGCAAACGGGCCAACACAACCTCCTCACGGCGACTACGGCGACACGCCGAGTGCCACTCCTCGACAGTGCCTTTAATGGGCCGTAACTTATTACCGTCTTGTCTGTCCCACAAGGTTTGCCAAAAAGCATGTAACCTCAGACGCAGAGTTGGAAAGGCATCTGAGGGAACAAGGCT
>JAHWFP010252008.1:337-15565 GCA_023313725.1 Lithobius niger | reverse complement strand
GACTAAACAGTACAGCAACAATAAGGTATATTAAACCTTACAGGAAAATTTATTTGTGTTCCTTTGCTGTTTTGACTTCGGATGAGTTTAACCCTATACCTTAAACTTCAAACGACTTCGTTTTTGTTTTTTTTAATTCGTAGGACTTTGCAATACCAAGTTGGTAGTTCTGTACTCCTTGCAAACGCACTGAATTTCGCTCGCTTCGCTCGCTCATTCAGTACAAGTCTTTCTGCTGGAAATTGGTTCGTCCGCAGCTCTCTTTCAGCAGCTTTTTGGCCTTTATTTGTAGTATTACAGGACGGCAGGCTAAATGGTCAACAGACATTAATTTTAGCTTTAACACGGCTGGGTGGCGTCAAACCACTATATGAACTAATACGTAATAAAGTAAATGCTTCCTCAAAAGGGTTCGAAGGGTCTTCTGGCGAGGGTTAACGGCTTCCGGTTATCTACCCGACGAAGCCCTAAGGCCCTATATGTCCGCAGGACCTGGATTCCTAGGTGGTCACCCACCCAAATATCAATCGGGCCCAATGCTTACTCTTCCCATTTCCTAAAAGTGCGAGTGAATTGTTGGCTCACCAGCATTGTTAGTTTGTTTCATCTTCGGTTCGGTCTTCGCCTTGCGGCTGGCATTTGCTGACTGGCATTGTTGCAAAATGACAATGTTTAAAACAATGTAAAACAATAAAACTGATCATTTCACGGCCCCGTAACTCCGGAATGACACGACCAATTGAAATTTCTATTTCTATAGGGCAGTGACACGACGTAGTATTATTGTATATAACTCGTGGTGGAGCCAGTTCCTGGGTTAGCTGCAAGGTGCACTGGTGGGGGAAAAGAAGAGCGTCTTACTGAAGCCAATGCTATTAGACTGGATTTCTTAGGCCTAAAACGCGCTATTTTTGTCGATTTGTTGACAGTTGCTGACATTTTTAAGCAAATGGAATCTTTATTTTCCAATTACAACTTAAGCAGGGAATGGAGAAAAAAACGGTTTTTTTAAAGCCTACGAAATCCACTCCGAAAGCACTGGTTTGACTAGAAGTGCCGTTGTTTAACCCACCATTTCAATCCAGTGCCCCTTGCAGGCATCTCTCATGTAGCCATATGACGTCACTTGACGCTGCTCTGTATACAGGGGACATCTGATGAATTGTCTCTTTCACTGAGCTAAGAACCAGCTTTCTACGACAAATAGTTTAGTCAGTAGAGACCGTTGTATAAACGTGTCCACCCATAACCGTACAAGCCAAAACTGAAACCTACG
Source organism: Lithobius niger (assembly GCA_023313725.1). NCBI lineage: Eukaryota > Metazoa > Arthropoda > Chilopoda > Lithobiomorpha > Lithobiidae > Lithobius > Lithobius niger. The sequence continues at coordinate 14,289 of JAHWFP010252008.1, read as the reverse complement.
ATTCCAGCTTTTAAGTCCAGATCTCCGACGTGACTAATCTGAAATTGATAAAAGTTGGTACACGTGTTCACCCAGTCAAACAACGCTTATTTACCAAATCTGAGTTTATGCCGAACTGAAGTTTGAACTGAATGTGGGGCAGTTAACCGCAAGCTTCAGTGTGAAAGCGAGCCCTAATGGTTGCAGCTCAGTGGCCATGCAAAGAGGGCTTTCGCTTCACTTCAGTATCAGTATCTCCCGTCAAGCTGTCGTTGTCTTATGTAACGGCGACGCATGATGGTGTACCAAAGACGTCGAAATCGATCCTTAAACGCAACATTAATCGTATGATTGCAGCTATTTTGACCTTGTAGGCATGTAGTAACGCGTGGCTTCGCACGAAATTGTCTTCTCTCTGGTGAGGGTTTAAGCCGAATCTGCCAAGACGATTATAGCAACGACTATGTCCGTCTGTCCGTCGTCGTTTTCAACTCCGGAGCGGTGACAGATAGAGACAAAGGGTTTTGGCCATTAGATACAGCGTCCAAAAGACGCCAAATTAAAACGTCGTAGCTTCTTTATAGCTAATTGGCTTTTCTCGACGTAACCCAATGAAATAATCACTTTTGATCTTTGCATTTAATCACTACAGAAGCCACGCATCTGTAAAAAAACAAAAGGTTTTCGTTACCGACACAGGTTAGCTTCATTTAATATAGTCTCGACACCGTGTTGCATGGATGAATAGGAATACTATCGAACCAACTTTTTCGTTAGCTGCTTCTTAGGAAATTAAAACGGTAGGTAAAACAAAATTAGGCCTAAAACCTGAAACTATATATAGGCTTAAAATCACGTTACCACGGCAACATCAAGTCTGCAGAGCGTGTTGCATAAATGGATAGGCCTACTCTTGAACCCAATTCTCCGATACTCGCTACTTACGAAATTAAAATGGCAGGTAAAAATTAGGCCTAAAAGCTGACGGTTATGCCTAGGGCTGAAACTTCAAACAACTTTAGCCGCAAACTGTGATGGTTACTTCTCTAAAATTATAATTATAATAGACATCACTGTTGAGTACGTGACAGAAGTGTGCTCCTCAACGCTTTCGAAAGTGGTGGAAGTGTACAGAATACCTATTGAGACTTGTAGTCGCTGTAGCAGCTTGTTTAATTGGCACTGTCTTCTCCCCGCTAGCCCTCTCACACAAACTATCGTAGGGCCGGCTGTCAGAAAGTCACATCCCCCCAAATCCCAATAATTCTAGTTTTAAGTACCATTGATTCGTAAGTGTGTCCATCATTATACCTGAACACATATTCTGCTCCTACTAAAATTGCTCAAAATCATGATTTAGTTCCTTTTAACAATTGCTAACATGATGCTCTGTCAGCAGACGGCGTCCTTTCCTTACCCATGTGAATTGGAATCCGTGCCAAAAATTTTATGACGATTCCCGTTCACCTCAGCGCGGCGATAATCCTCGTTTGCTTTTTCCCCGAGGCCCGCGCCAAGATCAAGCTCGATTGTCGAATCTAGCGCGCTTGGATAAACAGTAAGAGTCGGAATAGAATGGTGTTACTTCCTGCAGAAAGGAGGCGCCACAACCGTGTAGTTGAACCCGATTTGGAAACTCCAGATGGGGTTTGACGCTCGTCTTTGCCCCCCCATTTTGTGAACGAAATTGTTCCTTCTTTTTTCTTCGCCGATTCGGATTGCGTCGAGCGAGCGAGAGCGACGTATATATATAGATCAAATCGCGACAATGACTTTAAGCTGCAGATTGCAGCGCCACCACTCCCAGGGGAACATCGCATGAAGGATAAGACTGACTTCCGTGGCAAATGAAATCTTTTCCTCTAGAGATAAGGGATCAGCCGCAAAAGCTATCTTGAAAGTTCGGGTGAGTTCAATTTGACAGAGTGCTCCAATCGGATGCCACACCATCACAAATGTCGATATTTAGGCCAAATGACAGTCCGATAAAGAATTTTTTTTCGGGGATTGGATATAGGCAACGGCATAGATTAGAAAGTTAACTAGATGTTCCGTCTCACCTATTCCCATTCTACGCGGACCTCTAGCGGAAGTTGCGGCTACTAATACCTCTGCTAATGCTTTGCTTTCGTGCTGCTTCGAAGGCAAAAGCATTAGCAGAGGTATTAGTAGCCGCAACTTCCGCTAGAAGTCCGCGTAGGATGGGAAGAGGTGAGACGGTACATCTAGTTAACTTTCTAATCTATGGCAACGGCAATAGAGCAGCGTCATGTGACGTCATTTTGGCTACGAGACACCATTTGGAGGTAATAGCTACAAGGTCCACTAGATTAAAATGTAACGGAAAGCAACGGCACTTCTAGTCAAGACAGTGCATTGAGAGTGGATTTCTAGGCTTAAAAGAACGTTGTTTTCTCCAGCAACAAAAATCGCGCGTTATAGGCTTAAGAAATCCAGTCTAATAGCATTGGCTTCAATAAGACCATCTTCCTTGCTCCCTACAGTGCTCCTTGCAGCTAACCCAGTTACTGGCTCCACCGTAGAGTTATACACAATAATACTACGTCTTGTCAATGTCGTATAGAGCAGTGATATTTGCCACCATATTGGCACCAGATTGGCACCAGTTTGGGTTTTGGAGGGCATAACTACAAGGTGCACTACATAAAAATTGAGGGAAAAACAACGGAAGAACGGATTTCTTAGGCTTAAAATAACGTTGTTTTCTCCAACAACAAAAATCGCGCGTTTTAGGTCTAAGAAACTCACTCTTCACAGCATTGGCTTCAGTATGACGCCCTTCTGTTTCCTCCGCAGTGCCCCTTGCAGCTAACCCATTTAGGCTCCAGCATACAACAATACTACGTCGTGTCACTGCTCTAGTATGTTGACAGTCTACATGCAATTAAGCTAAGTGCAATTACAGGTTACATGCTACGTGCAATAATAGGTTTACAGGTTACACGCAATTAGAAACCGATTATTGTTTATGAATGAGAGGTAGGCTGGCGGATTGCCGTCATCAATATAATAAAATTTCGTCCCCCCCCCCCCCTTTGGTGTTTAAAAGCCGCTAAAAATTAATTAAGTGGTTCTCGGGAGCGGTACTAAACAAATTGACGAGAGCGGGAGGTGGTTTTTTTTTTTTACGTTTTATTCGTGTTTTTTCAGATGCGGGTGATGGCTTTTTTTTCTTTTTTTTTTTCCAAAGAAAACAAAATCAGCAGCGTACATTTTGTTGTGGAGTACAATACCTGTGCTTTAATTACAGGATGATCGTACAAAAAATTTGCACATTTGATAAATATCATTCTTTAGATCCAAGTTTTTTTTAGTTGTGACACACCTCTGAAAACCCTTAGATTTGTTTCGAAACGATCATGTGAATGGAGCAAAGAGTTGATATGGTCATCGGCTCCAGAAAATGTTTGGTGAAAGTGCTGATGCGCGATCGGGATTTCTTTTAATTTTTAGACAATGTCATAAAAAAAAAACCGTTTCATGCTCTAAGGAAAAACCCATGCGTGCACCCCCGAGAACCACTTAATTAATTTTAGCAGCCAAACAAAATTGTATTAAAATTTTCATTTCCATGAAATAAGTGCACGAAAGGTAGCCAGGCCTACTTCAATCAGTACCTTCCTAAAGCACCGAACAGAGCGAACAGAGCGAACAGAACGCACCACTGTTACAGACAGTTTGGCTCCAAACTTGACGTCACGCGTGCGCAGTGACGTTGCGTCAGCCATTCTGTACCTTCCTGAACTACAATACAGCTCAACAAGCTTAGCAGAGTATTCGATATGTCATACCTTCACCGCGACCAGACCTGGCTATAATGGCTTTGACCAGGATTGGCTAATAGAGCAATGCCAAATTGCGAACTATCTCAATGGAGGTGGTTTGCTGGGGTGGAGGTTTGAGCATGCGCGAGGAAACAGTTTTGACGAAACAGATTCATCGCTGACGTCAATCAAGTCGCAACAACACGCATATTAGCAGGGAATGAGCCAAGCTGTCACCAACAGTGGTGCGTTTGGTACGCTCTGTTTGGTCGTTTAGGAAGGTACCGAATACGTTTCGTTGTGTGGCTGAGCTAAATGAATGAGCTAACATTCTATAACTTGCTGCGCACATCCTCGCAATTTTGTCTCGCAATTTCATTTCGCAATTTTTTTCTGACCTCACCCCCTCCTAATAACACCTTACAAATTGTTTAGCCCCACCTCCCTCATATAAAAATTTTCATGACCACCTCAATTTTGTTGGCCCCCCCCCCCCCTTTGATAAATAATGAACGGTCCCTTATATCAATATTTGTGAATATTTTTATGACGCGCAATGCGAAGCAGTGCAAAGGAACTGTTCTTGCACCTGTCTGCCTGTCTGTCGCCACAATAACTTTTGAACTCGTTATCCAGTTCCTTTGAAATTTTTCACACACTTCTTTGCTTTCTTTGTAGATTTTAGTCCTAACTTCAATAAAATTCTGAATAGTGTCAGAACAAGTATGCGTACATAGCCAGTACGCTATCTGAGGACTTTTTTTGGGTGTGGCTTTTTGTTGTGTGTTTTTGTGGGTGGATTTTTCGTTTGATCTCTTGTCTGCATTCATGTTGCCATGTGTGAATAGATTTTTCTGGCCGGAGCGCATAATCTTTTTTTCGTAAAACAGTTCGGCAAAACTCGCTACTCCGTGCAACCCAGCAGCTTACAGAAAAAAAAACCGATTAATCCGACTAAGTCACCTAACCTAACCTAACCTGACCTGACCTGACCTGACCTTACAACAACAACTGATTAGCAATAAAGTAAATTTGCACGTAATCACCACTAGTGCGTGCTAAGTAACGGAATTTCGTAGCGAGATCCGGCCTACCTATCTGAACTGTTTACGAAAAAAAATATATATGCGGCTGGGGACTGTGTTTAAATGAACGCATTGAACACCCTGGTGGTTGTGCCGTTACAAGGGGTCTTGCTAGTATATGAAAATTTAACTGACATCTGCTCAGTTCAGTAGTCCTGGCGCTCACTGATGGGTCAGAATGTGTGTTTCGCTAACTAGTTTTAAGAACGCAGGGGTTCATGAGTGTCATTTCAGAACAAAGACCCCCCCCCCCCCCGAACGTCTACAAACCAGACTGTAGAAAAAGTAAACAAACAACCTTCTATTAATTTCATTTTATTTTAATAAAAAGCGTTCCACTGGACGTGACTCTGTGACTCTGTGTTGGGATATACAATCGAACCTCTATCCCTCACCCAAACGTCAAGAGTTTTCTGTGTTTGATTCAATATTAATCATGCACCGAAATGTGTGTGATTAATATTGCAACCCCTCTCCCAATTCTCCTGCCTCCCCCCCCCCCCCATCTCCTTGTTTCTCTTTTAAGTTTTTTCCCTTGTCCCCTCAACCGGTAGAAAACGTTGAAACAAGCTTTCGCGTCACTTTTGGGAATTGAATCGCTGAACAAGACCACAAGAAACCGCGGCGTCACGTTGCGGTATTTTTGCCACTCGATTTGGAGTGAAAAATTAATGAATGTAAAGGTTGGATGGGGGGGGGGGGGGGGGGAGCGGCCATAAACGTACAAACAGACATGGAACAAAACCAAATAAAAGAAAAGAAACCATTCAGTTTCCTTGTTATATTTGGTATTGCTTCTCTGAACCGCGCGCCTTCTTCCCAGCCCCAACCTTATGAAAACCCGCTTTCCACTAAGGAAGAAAGATAATAAAGGTAGGGCCACTTAAAAAAAGAAAGTTGGTTATCAGGGCTTTTTCTTAAGAAATCCTTGCTGGCGGGCGGAGTTTCATTTAAAAAAAAAATTATTTGTGTGGCCTTATTTTGTCTTATAATTTAGGGAATTAATTTTTACTAGAGGAAGCCCGTGCTATGCACGGGGCCGGTCACATTTCCCGGGACACTTTTCCCGGGACATTTTCCAGGGACATTTTCCCGACGACTTGTCAGATTGTTCGACCACTCATGCTTGGCTCCTTTTTGGCTGCAGGTAGAGTGGGAGAGTGCATTTTCAATGCGAGCGCGAGGAGGGGAGAAGTGGTTTTCCTTTAGGCTTTCCTTAGGCTTTCCTTTTAGCCGGCCTCCGATATTATAATAAGGATTTTGGTTAAATTAAAGAATACTGCCTCATTTAACGGCCTTATTTAACTTATACTGCCTTATTTAACGACAAGAATGTTAATTTACATTTTCATGCTTCCTTAAGGACCATTTTTGAAATGTAACTGCCATTTTTGAAGCGTCGTTTCTTTTTATTTTTCGTTCAAAAATCGGCGCGGGAGGGGCCTGCGAGCAAACTTTTCTTTTTTTAATGGTTTAACCTGGCTTTTATTTTCTTCCGAAAGTCTAAAGAATTGCAGACATTAATACTAAAATATGCAAGAAAAGAGTAATAATTTGTCTAAAATTAAAAATATTTTTGGTTACAGTAAATTGTTACAGATGTCATAAGTTGTAACAGCACACGGAAAACTGAATATTCTGAGCCCAACACGTTTTCTTAAACAAAATGTGGATTCATACAATCTTACTGGGAGATTCGAGCATTATCCTCTGGAAGATTCGGGTATTGCATTGCATACTACTGGAAGATTCGTGCATTATATAACTGGAAGATTCTTGCATCATCCTACAGGAAGAAAAATTCTTGCTGGAAGATTTGTGCATTATCCTACAGGAATATTCGTGCATTTTCTTGCTGGAAGATTCGTGCATTATACTACTGGAAGATTAAATACAGATGCAAACCTGTTTACATTGCCTTTTGGACTTATATGGTAGTCTGCCTGAGCGAGGAATCGAATACGGGTTCGATTCGCCGCTCAGGTAGACTGACGTATAAGTCCAAAAGGCAACGTAAATAGGTTTGCATCTGTATTTAGTTATTTCTCGTGAGCCTTTGGTTTTACTGTCCTTACTGGAAGATTCGTTCATTATCTTATTGGGTGATTAATGCTTTATCCTACTGGAAGACTCGTGTGTTATACTATTGGAAGATTCGAGCATTAGCCTATACTGTTTTTCTCGTGAAATTTCGAACTCGGACAAGTTGAGTAGGCCTGCCGTAAATTTTTCGTAGTCACCCGTTACGCATAAATATATTCCCAGTCAGAAAGGTTTCTTTTGATTCTCACTCGGCGTCATGTCTGATTAAGAGTATAGCTCAGTGAGAAAATTATTTTTGTAATCACAATGCCGCCAAAACTACAATGAGTACTACTGTAAGGACTACCACTACTAAAAGGACCAAAGGCTACACGACTACAACGATACACCGGATTTAACAGATTGTTAAGAGCATAAACGGTGTAAAACCATGTTACTCTGCTACAAATAACACATGATAAACATGAACATGCGTAGTTAGAACGTACAGTCTGTCTCGCGGCGCCTGCACGCTGAACTTGGGTGATGCCTTGGTTGCCATTATCGAACTCTTACATTCTCTTTTTCCCCCTCTACTATCTTTAACCACTACCATCACGTTGCTGGCTCGGCGTTGGAGGTTCACCACCCTTCCGTGTCCTTTCACCAATTTTGGGTTGGTAAAGGATTTATTTATTTATTCATTTAGTTAGGAACAACAACAACGTAAATAAATGACAAATGAATCCAAATAAATCTAGACAACGTGTGATACCAACAAGAGCAAATCCAAACAGTATCAAATACTACTCCTGTAGACCACGCCGAAGACCCGAAGCCAAACAAAACTTTGTCAAACCAATATTTAAACCAGCCTACCAGACGCACGACCGAAGGCAGCAATGGTATTCATAAGGCCTCTCCAGACAGAAGAAAATTTCGTGCGAAGCAACGCGCGACTACGTGCCTACGAGGTCAAAATTGCCGCAATCGTAAAGGTTGGTGTTGCGTTAAGGAACAATATTGAAGTCTTTTTTACACCATACTGCGACTCCGTGCAGCCGCGAGCAGCCAGTCTGGTTAGGGCTTTAGGGTGCGGATAACGCTCGCTAAGAAAGACCCATTGACCCTTTATTGCAGCAGTAGTTGTTGAGTAGTAGTCGTTGTTGTAGTAGAAGTCATTGTTGTAATAATAGTCACTGTATAACAGTCATTGTTGTAGTAGCAGTCCTAGTAGTAGCAGCCCCGGCTCGTTAGTGATTTGTGACTGCAGACGGGACTCTAGGTACTGGTTTTGTTTCTGTTTCTACTTCTGTTGTATTGCTTATGCAGTACTGCGTTGTATTGTGCTAGTTCTTAGTAGTTGTTAGTAGTCGTAGGTGCATGGAAGCAGTGGAGTTGGGGGGAGGCACACCAAGAGCCAGTACGACTACTTCTACAACGACTAGTACTACAACGACTACTAACAACAAAAGCGACTACAACTGCACCAACGACACCAGTACTCAATGACTACTACAAATAAAATGACAACAACTGCAACGTCTGCTACGAGTGTGTGTTTGTGTGTGGCTTCAATCTACTTCAACTTTTTTAAAGGAGTAACTCTTGTCAAGTGTGGTCAGACACTGCATAATTTTTATCAAACTTTTTTTCATTAATCTCCATTTCCTATCTATCTAATGGAAAGGATAAAACGTCTAAATGATAAATCTAAAAAAAAAATTGATCAACTTTTACTCGTTATATTTATTACGCTTGAAAACATGGTTTTCGCGTTACAAAATCTTTACTGAACGATGAGTGAGAACTTTAATTAACCAGGAATTGTGATTCGTTTTCATTGTGACAATTTTACCATTTTAAACGCGTTGCATGTGGGCAAAAACCTTTAAGGAGATCTTTAATGCTGGCAGCTGCAGTAAAGAGAGAAAAATGATAAAAATAAAATCTGGACTGATTTATCTTGGTGTTAAATCCGTTAGGACACTCGAGTATTACGATTTGCATTCTTTCTCTTCTCCCTCTCTCTGAGGCAGAGAAAATTAAATTTCATGTGCGCGTAGTCGCGAGTGAAACGAAATATTTGTTCTCCGTTTCTTAATGAATCTACGATCCTGCGAATGTTTGGCTGGCAAAAAGTTTCCCGCACTCCACTTTTGCTTCATAAATACATTCAAACGAAAATGAGTTTTGAATTTTGCAGTATTTATTGGCTTGCGATGCACGTTCGTAAAATGCAATTTAAACAATGAAAATTTTATGAGGTGAGAGGAGCACATACTCTATTTTTTTCCATTTTAAACATTTTTAAGTGACAGCTCTTTAATTGCTAAACAGTAGGAATAACACATAAGACGTTGTTCCCTTTGCACTTAGATAGGAAAATGGAGGTTAGTACAAAAATATTTGACAAAATTGACGCAGCATCTGCCCACAGGTCACAAGATTTAATTCATTAAAATGATTTCAAGCAGATTGAAGCCAGATGTACAATCATAGTAGTAGTTGCCATTGTAGTTAAGTAGTAGTCTTTGTAATAGTGGCTGTACTTGTACTTGTAGTCCTTGTAGTAGTAATCTTTGCAGTCGTTTTAGTAGTAGTCCTTGTACTAGCGGTCATTGTTGTTTTAAAGTTGTTGCGATGTTGTAGTTTCAGTAGTTGCAGTATTAGTCGTTGTTGTAGTAAAGTAGTTATTGTAGTTATGACCAGGAGTGGTTAACGCTCGTTAAACCCTTTGTTATTGCAGCAGTAGCTTTGAGTAGTAGCCCCTGTTGTAGTAGAAGTCGTTGTTGTAATAGTAGTCACTGTATAACAGTCATTGTTGTAGTAGCAGTACTAGTATAGTAGCAGACCCGGCTCGTTGGTGATTTGTGAGTACAGACGGGACTCTAGGTACTGGTCTTGTTTCTGTTTCTACTTCTGTTGTATTGCTTATGTATTATTGTGTTGCATTGTGCTAGTTGTTAGTAGTTATTATAGTAGTTGTAGGCGCATGGCACGGGTCAAAGCCTAATAAATATTACTAAACTATAGTAGTAGCAGGAGCGGCATGAGGTGTAGTTCCCAACACAATTCTACCATCATTTCATCGTCCGTATTGAGTCCTGAACCCATGCAGCCTGTTGCAGAACTGGTGCCCGATTTTACTTTTGCAGAAAACGTACATTAAAAATTGGGATTTGCAGGTTTTTCCCGAACAAATAATGAGTGAAAAAATATGTCTTGTGCTGCGTATAGTTCAAGCATGTGCCAATTCGCAAGAAGAAGTCGAACTTTAAACGAAGAAGGCAGTTTGTTCCTCGAACCAAGGATGGTTGGAGTAAACATTGCGTGTCTTGCCTCCCACCCTCTACGCCAGGTCTCTCACATATATGAGATTTTGGCGATGTTAAATCCACTGGCTTGAAGTCAGGAGCAGATACTTGCTGCTTCTTTCTCAGACGGCCTTGTGCAAATGGTGTAATACAAAACGACTGCTAAGACTACTACTACTACTACTACTACTACTACTACTAAGACTTCTACTACTATAACTATTACTACTACTAGTGCTAGCACTACAAAGACTACTATACATAATAATATATAGAGACGATGCTCGAGGCATCCACTCACCCAAATTCCCCGGCGGCAGATGTTAAGTGGAAGAAGTACCACCATTATTACAGTTGTTTTTTGCCGCATGAGGGAGGAAACCGGAGTACCCGGAGGAAACCCTCGTGCAACAACCGGAGAAAAACCCGTACATATACACTTCCCATCGCCAGGATCGTACCTGGGTCTGTACGAAGCCAGAGATGTACACTGGGACCAGGACGCCTATCGAATCTGACGCCCAAGTGCTCGCAGCTACCCGTGCACCCTGCTACTACTACTACTACTACTACTACTACGACTACTACTACTACTACTACTACTACTACTTGCCTCCCACAAGTAGTAGTCGTAGTTTTACAAGACTGCTAGAGTAGTAGTAGTAGTAGTAGTAGTAGTCTCAGTAGTTGTAGTCTTAGTAGCAGCAAGTGTATATGGATTTTACTAGTAGTAGTAGTAGTAGGAGTCTTAGTAGTAGTAGTAGTAGTCTCAGTAGTTTTTGTAGTCTTAGTAGCAGTAGTATTAGTAATAGTAGTAGTAGTAGTGAGAGTAATTATCAAAGGTCTGTAATTACCTGACGTTGCAACTCTATGTTTGTCTGTCTATGTTATTTCTTTCATACGTTAATTAAGAGTCTGAACTCTGGTTGAATTTCACTCGTAATGGTCGGTTAAGAGCAGTGCTAATTATTGAGAACTGTTTTCAGTGTAAGTAACTAGTAACAATACGGAAACTCGACATAAAAAGAGCTTCGTTTGCTTCATGACTTGAGGGTAGGTAAGTTAATAAAAAAAAACTCATTTCTGTAACTTTCCTATTAAATGGCAGAAATTGCGGGTTGCTCTTTCGAATTCATTCCAGGTAATAAGCACGACGAATGACGAACGTTCGCCAAACTCGAGCTAAATATAGAAGCAAAACCCACAAGGGTGAAAGAACCCAGCAAGCTTCAGCCAATCAAAGTAGTGATATCATAACAATAATAGCTGAACGGGGAACACTTTTCAGTTAGACTTGGTATAGCATGTAGCAACTTGGTGGACGCTATTTTTATTCTTATATTACTACTTTGATTGGCTGAAATTAGCGTGTTCTTTCACCCTTATGAGTTTTAATTCTGATATCACTTCTTTTGTATTGATTTTTTTTTGGTGCATCTTAATTTTGCCTGTGCCTATCTGTTTAATCGTTTTTTTTTAAAGAAAAGATCCTTTGTTGCAAATTGTATTTATTAGTTCAGACGAGTGAAAATCTCTTATGTAGTTGTATTGACCTAGGTGTGTACTTTTTTTTTAACAGTCTTTTAACATGTCTCTGAAACTTGTGAGCGGGACCGGGCCACTGAGGATGCAGATGGTGCCATTGGGCATGTAAATATAGTCTTTTTTTTTTTTTTTATAGAAACATTGGATTAATTGATATTGTTCGTCTTTTGTGATACTGTAATGTCTTTATTGACAGTTCATTTATTTAATCATGTCAAAAAAATATTTATCTTAAATATTTCTTTTGTTTCTGTCAGTCCATTAGCTGACGGCAAAGAAACCATTTCTTGGTTTAATGAAAACTAAATCTGCGATTTAATTATTCTAGTTCAACTTGCAACTATTAAAAACTAGTAGGTTTTTTTTTCATCCTAAAATATTTTTTAGCTAAGATTTATTAAAAGCGATAACAGTACTACAAACACTGTAGTAGGTCTACTCATTGAGGAGGGATTGACCTCTTGAAGCCCCTTTTATTTCTTAGTCCGGTTTTGTTTATGTAGATATTGAAAAAACATACTACATCATTATTTTTGCGTGCGCCAAGAAAAAAATACCTTTTGCTACCTTTACTTAACTTTTAGGAGAGTTTGAAATTATGAAAGCATTAATACAAAACATGTTAGGTAAAGAAGCAATTGTTTGTTTATTCAAGATCACCAAGAATGTGCCACAGGTTTATCTTGCCAGTTTCTAACATTCCGTGGTTGTAGAGAATAATTACTTCACAGAGTGGTTTGGTTTGGATTTCATATTAGGTTTGGTATTTGGAAGCCATTATTCCCAATTTTATTGATTTTCGACCTGAAGTCGACAAATAAAGCATAAAGTGAATTTGAAAAAATTTCAAATAAATCAGATAAACGGGTTCAAAAGTAAAGTAATGGTGGAGACATAGCTGATGACAGGCAGAAAGACACAGCCGACAGCACGTGATGAATACTGCCTTTGCAAGTCTCTGCACCACGCATCATTAAAAAGGGGTACAAACAAACGTTTTAGAAATTACTGGCTGTACCCCCGACGTAACATACGCCGGCTAGCTGGTTCCCGCATACCTGAGCGTAACACTGTAGTGGTTTTCCCTATTGTGTGGTCTGAATATCCCCAGTTCTGCTCCCTCTTTGAACCCATGCTGATTTGTGTTATGGAAGTAAATGTTTATTTTTAACACTCTCTCCCCCTCCCCCCTCTCCCCCTCGCCCTCTTTCATTGTAGTGCATAATAATGATGAATTTGCTTGCCCAACCTAAGCGTATCAAGGACCGCGGTAGCGGTCCTTATGTAAGCCTCAGCATGAACTTCCATGTTAAACCTCAAACTTTGAACTCATATAGTCTCGCCCAGAATTGACATAGACCAACGAAATTCGGTATTTGGGGTCGTGTCGTAACTCTTTCACCACATTACAAATTTTAATGACAACAATCAAACGGTTCGGCGTCCACAGCATGGCCATTTCTTGTTGTTGTTGTTGTTGTTGTTGGGACTCTTTGCCCTCACCTGAAGACCGAACCACTGAACCGATTTTCAAGTTCTATAGCTTAAAACGTAGGTCTGGACAAGGCCTAGGGCCTTTCGCAGGCTATTTTAACGTAACTACAACATTCTTGACACGGAAAGCCAAATGGGCTAAAACTTTTGCTCTCACCTAGAGATCGAACCAATGAACCGATTTTCAATTTGTTTAGCTTAAAATGTAGGTATTAACATCGACCAGGGCCTTTTGAACCCGATTTTGTTGTGACTGCAGTATACTCGTCGGCAGAGCAATTATTACGGCATAGCACTGGGCACAAATCATTAACGTTGCTGTTGGGACTCTTTGTCCTCGCCTGGAGATCGAACCACAGAACCGATTTTCAAGTTCTATAGCTTAAAACGTAGGTATGGACAAGGCCTACGGCCTTTTGCATGCTATTTTAATGTAACTACATTATTCTTGACACGGAAAGCCAAATGGGTTAGAACTTTTGCTCCCACCTAGAAATCGAACCAAGGAACCGATTTTCAATTTGTGTAGCTTAAAATGTAGGTATTAACACCGACCAGGGCCTTTTGAACCCGATTTTGATGTGACTGCAGTATTCTCGTCGGCAGAGCAATTATTATTGCAGAGCACTGGGCAGAAATCATTAATGTTGCTGTTGGGACTCTTTGTCCTCGCCTGGGGATCGAACCACAGAACCGATTTTCAAGTTCTATAGCTTAAAACGTAG